>JADLZL010000495.1:0-66159 GCA_015844335.1 Chrysopogon serrulatus | reverse complement strand
ACATCACAACAATTGATACAAATATATTACATTAAAGTGCACAAGTATTACGAACTATATAAGCTTACAAATTATAAATTCTTGCCTTCTCAAACATAGTAGGGTACCATTTACTACTATAGTTATACAGGACACAAAAGTTAATCTTGCCCAAGGATGAGAGTACAACACACGCTTACTGCTGCTGACTCATCTTCTAAAATTGTCATACAGCATGTCTTGTCCGGTCTCCAGTTTAACTCATATTCATATTAAACCATCAGGACATCTCCCGAGTAAAGAACCATTGCGAATGATAAACTCATCACTCGACTCTTAACAGCTATAAGTATGGTAGGCATCAACCAGACTATAACTACTTAAGCAGTGGTGTAACTAGGCCTCCGTTCACCGGTCATCACGCGGAAGCCTTTTGCATTGCCTAGCTTTGCTTTGCCTCGATCGATCGGCCATCGCTTTTCAAGCTGCAGTTATTAAACCTTCCTCATTAGGGTTCCCAGCTAGCACGCGCTGCATGTTTCATTGTAGATGCACAGGAAACAGGGCTGCAACTTAAACATGAGATTTTGTTTTTCCCTTTCAAAACTTAACTGTGTGCTTCGTTCGTGGAGAATGTACCGTCGTTACTCGTTAGTTTCTAAAGCATGGGCTAGACCTAGACAGACAGCGACGCTCCGAATCAGAACTTTCGGTCGGTGTCTGCCTCACCGGATCCGTCTGTCCAAATCTAACTGCTGCCGAGTTAGTTCGAGGATCGTTGTTGCATTGCCTTTTGCTAGCCTCTCCGGCCGGTTTCGCCGAGGATTATACAGCACCAGCATGCACCAGCAGATCACATCACATCGCGAGTATCGATTCCGGCACCCGGCGATCGAGAACGTGCGCGCCATGGCATCAGGGAGAAAGCGGAAAAGGGGGCAGTAACAAACATCTCACGTTGCTGGTGCGTGTCTGCACTTTGCACTGCCCGGCCCAGATGGTCGTCGATTTATGGTCGCACAAATTCATTTGACTTGCGAGTTTGGACGCGGAGATCCATCCATGAGATTTGAGGACGACTTTAGTGGTTGGTCTGTTCTTTTTCCGCGACGGAGGAGACCTTCTTTTTTTGTTGCCTGTGCTGCTGCTGGGCGTTCATCCGCCGGCCGGCCGGCTGCAACTACAAGATGTAACCCCCCAGTCAGGTTCACAGCCTGTGCCCCTCTGTAGCAGCGGCCTGCGGATCCGTGAATCCTTTCGGTCACTGGAGAGGTTAGCTCTCCCGCCCGGTTGGCTCTCGGCGAGTGGGTGGACGGCATGATGATTTGCCGGTGCCCCTTTGCCCCTCCCTCGTGGGGGCTTGTGGCTGCCGTAAAGCCTGCTTGACTTCGCTTCAAGCAGTAGCCAGGAATCCAGTCCAGACGGCGGCTTCCTGTCTGTCCCTGCACCGCCGAGGACCGTGTATGATGACCATGAGCGACCCGTCGTCATACAGAGACAGATGCTGTCCAGGGCAGAACGTTGCAATGAGAGAACATGCATGCATCGGTACGAATAGAATAGTTGCGCTGTGCCTGTTCGTCGTCTTGTCTCGCAGGGGACCGAGGGTCTGCAGGTCGTCAACATGCTAGGCTAGCAGCTCGCGTGGCAATGATTGGCCGGTACGGGGAGACAGCGAAAATGCATAGTATGTACGTACGCCGCGCGCGCAGATGGTATATGATGGGAGTGGTTATTGTTACGAGCAAGAACAATCAATCCCTATGCATTGAACTCTCCCCAACATTACTCGTTCTCCGATCCTACTTGACCCCGTTTCCAAACGAGATGAAGAACTCTCCCAGCAGGCATATGCAGCTTCAGAGTTACTTCTATTTGTTGGATCAGCTGACCTAGCTAGTGACACTTTAAATCCGATTACAGACAACACTCTTTCAAGTTTCAACTTTCAAGCCTTGCAAGTAGAGAATATATATAGCGTATTTGACCTGTGTTTTTCTCTTTGATACTAAAGGAGCAACCAATGACAATGTTAATAAAGCTCCTTCAAGTGGCGCCATCAAAAGATGCACGACTCCCTCTCGGCCAATAAACACGTGGCCTGGGCACCACTCCCTCTTCGCCGTATAAACACGTGGCCTGGGCACCACGTGATTTACAATCCTATAATTAGTTATTTTTTTACTTCGCCGTACCAAACGAACTCGTCCTACACAAGGCAACCAACAATCAGTGCTGCTGCTGCACTAGACGCAATTGCATTTATGGTGCTATTTATACTCATTTATGCCCATGGCCTCCTGTGAAACGCCTAGCTGCCGCCGCCGACGTCGCAGCGGGATGGTGATGCTGCGTGGCGTCTACACAGGCTGCGGCGTTCACGCGAGCCGCCTACGCTTCACATGCATGATCGGTGCTGTACTTGTTAGATGCCGGTCTGATGATTCTGTTTTTTTTTTTTTGATGATGAAACCTTTCGGTCTCATGAGTTCACTCTCAAAATGCTCTCGCGCGCCCCTGAGCCCTGAGGTGAGCCGTGAGCACCATGGAGAGGACAGAGGAATATGAGAAAGGGGAGCGAGCGAGGGACCGAAGGAGAAGAACAGGGAGAGGAGTATATGTGAACTCTGATTGAAGCTAGCTAGTGCAGGGCAGGATCACCTCTCTTATAGTAATTTTTTATTTTTTATGAGCTGCAGAACTCCTTCTTTTTGTCAATTCTTCAACAAAACAATGCACTTCAATTCATGTTTTTACTACAGATACAGAAACAGAGAACCTAAAAGGAGAACCATGCAATAGCCGACCAACGATCAAACTCCAGGTTTGACGTCATGTATGTCTTGTTAACATGGCTATTTCTCCTTTTCTTTTTTTTGCTGTGTGCGTGCGTGCGTGTAAAAGGTGATGTGCCTGGCTGCCTGCTAACAATGAGTAGGGCAAAATATGGCTAAGAAACGCAAAGCCTCCTGTCCTCTCATTTTTGGGCTTACCTCTCGATGGGCTCTAGTTGCTTTAGTTCTCATGTGCTGGGCCAAATAATGGAATTACGTAGTACGTACTACATGAGAGGTTTGGGATTTATCCAAGATATTGAACTTTTAAACTCGGTCGCCTATTAAAGTGGTAACCCGGCCATGCTGGTGTCTGACTTCATTGGGATAAGCAAGCAGAAAGCTACGAGCTAATTTTAATCCAGTGGACGTGGAAGTAATTTGCAATATCCCGGTCAATATGAGCAAACAAGCAGGAATTATAGGCTTGGCATTACGACCCGAGAGGAATTTTCACGGTTCACTGGCCGACAAGATGCTGACAAGCGCAAGGAATAGGGCTTTTGTTCTCTTTCCCTCCAAATTCCAGCTCTCTCCATCACATCAATTTTTACCCGCATGCATGGAACATTAAATACTAATAAAAAAAACTAATTGTACAGTTTAATTAGAAATCACGACATGAATCTTTTGAGCCTGGTTGGTCCATGATTAGACAATATTTACCAAATAAAATGAAAAGTGGTACTATTCATGGGGTTCAAAAAACTTTGAAAGAGAACAAGGCCTAGGCGGCAGTCACGAGTAAACCAGTGTCATGACTCATGACCAGATTTTAGGCACACAGAGAACTATTCCTCCCTTCGGCACATGTGAAGCAACAAAGCTTAAAGTTGTTCGTCAGGCGACTGCAAAAATAATCACTACCTAGGAGATGTTCACCAACGCAAGAACATGGAAGAAGTGCCAGGGACCCATGGAAGAAGTCACCTACAGCCGTAAGCTACAGGGTCTGCCGCCTCGGCTTGCCCTGCGCGCCAATTGGCATCACGGACGTGTCTCCGGTCCAGGAGCTGGCGCCACTCGATGGTCTACAGGTTGCAGGGCGCGAGTACGATGAGTGGCTGGCGTTTGACTCAAATCAAAACAAAAGGATCAAGCGTTTTGTTGCTTTTCACGTCGAGGATGGCGACGTGCTCAACAAAATGGGAGCGAGCGTATCACAGACAGTTGCTCCCTAGCTAGTCCAATCAGCTCAACTACTCAACGACAGTATGCATTCGTATTTTTGTAATCTACCACTTGCACGCTTCAAAATAAAGCCATAAAGGTCACATTCAATATATGGGCGCGTGCGATGCCGATCCAGCGCCATCGATCAAAAGTGCAATCATTCATTCAACGGGAGAAAAGGACCAACCGTTCGTTTCATCTCTGAAAAAATATTTGATAGAAGCGTCCGGCCTGCCGGCAATCTTTGGCTCTATGCAGAAGGCTTGCATCCGCTGCATTTTTCTGGTACACCAGAGCGTCGTAGCACCAAAATTCATATGCCTTGTGAAGCTTTCGGCAATGGCAACAAGGGACAGAAGCTGGACAGACGCGTCCAAAGGCTCTGTCTTTCTTATCGCCAATTACAATTATAATTTCCGATAGGTGGACAAGTAACATTACAGTCTGCATCTGCAGCCGAATAAGCGTAATTAAGACACTGTTGATTTCATTTCATTTTTTTTTGTTAGGGTCACAACGAACCTTGTAATATATCCTGACGAATTCTTAAGACAACACCAACCCTCTGCAAATCCGTGCAGTCATGGTTTCAAAGCTTGTTGCCGCCTCCTCGAGAGACCTGCCAAATAAGATGCCTTAATTCAAGAATGAATTGGATATATCATATTGCTGACAAATGAAAAAGTTTTTAACCATGATTAACATGTGCATCCACGTTTCGAGTGAACTCCAAGCATAGTTAATATACCCATTAATCCTTGCCATGATGCCATATCACATCAGCTTGGTACCCTCAGCCGGAAGGTGTTTTTTTTTACTGTGCCCTGAATACTCCAGCCACAGCTCCTATGGCCCTTAGCTTTTTTTTTTTTAGGGACTCCTATGGCCCAGCTGAACACGAAACCAACTTGCCAAGTAGCAAAACGGGCCTAGCTCACAAAATATTCAACCATGGCCAAACGAAATTAGTTCAAGGAATGACAATGACTGAATCGTTTTTCTTCAGAAAAGAAGAAACAAAACAAAATGATGATTGATTGAAGCTCAAAAAGAGCAATGCTTAAGTTGCTACCAAAGAGGAATACGAGAACCTTGTCACAAATCACCTGATCCTTGGAAACCAGGACAGTGCCAGATGTCAAAGCAGCGTCTCCTACTTATCTCACTGCTCTTGGTAGGCCTCAGGCCAAGCTCCAGCCAGACAAACTCCCAAGATGGTAAGCCTTCTACATTTTAACGGGTTACAGAAAGAAAGCTGTCAGCCTGTCACCCTTTCTGGGCAATTTATTCAGAGTTTTTGTTGACCTGAAAAAAGAGTTGAGCCATATTAGTACTGCTTCCTTCTTCCTGCTAAAGTTGAGTGCAACAAACTAACCCTTTGTTTCTTTGACTAACTTTTATTTTTAAATCATGTAAAATGGCCATGCATATACTTCATACTTACAAGTTTTGTTGATACTATGATCCAAGATAGATTTAGTTTTTGATACAGAAGTATTCAGATGTTATGTTGATGAATTCTACAGTTGTGGTGCTTCAGGCATTGAAGAAGAATTGGGAGAATGTGCCGCAAAACTGGACAGGAGCAGATCCCTGTACCTCCTGGGATGGAATTTTTTGTTCTAATGGGAAGGTGACCGAAGTGTGAGTACTTGAATAACTATAACCTTATTGTAATTAAAAAAAAAACTGCACAACACTCTACTGAAATTTCATGTTTGCAGGAAATTACCAAGCAGGAATCTGCATGGTACATTAAGCAACGCCATAGACCAACTCACTGCCTTGACACATCTGTGAGTACTTTACTCCTTCGTTTGAAAAAAAACTAATGTAGCGAACAATGGAACTTCAGTATTTTCTCAACAAAATAACAGAGATGCTAAAAAATAGAGATAACAAGCAGAAAAAAAAAAATGTTAACTTACTGGTACAAAATACATGCAGGGATCTGTCTAACAACCCAAATCTCGGAGGGCCACTCACTCCAAACATAGGAAATCTGAAGCAGCTCACAACTCTGTAAGAAATGACAAAAAAAAAAACAAACAAAAATAAGAGTGGAAAAAGCTGATGTATCTAGATTTTCTCAGGAATCTGCAAGGATGTAGCTTCACTGGTAATATTCCGGAAGAGATAGGAAACCTAAGCCAGCTCACCTTCCTGTAAGAATTTCCTCCAGTTTGGATGGAAACCATCAACATTTTTTTTAATTTTGTACATAATGCGAATTCAATACTAACTAATTGTTCACATGCAGGGCTTTAAATTCAAATAATTTCACCGGTGGAATTCCACCAACTCTCGGTCATCTATCAAATCTTTTCTTATTGGACTTGACAGCAAATCAGCTGTCAGGCCAAATCCCAGTTTCAACTAGTTCGACTCCAGGGTTGGATCAACTTGTTGACACAAAGCATTTGTAAGTTCTCAAATGTTGTACCACCTCTAGAATAAAAAGAATAATGAAAAATTGATGCTTAAATGTTCTAATCAGTAATTACCATTTGCTTGATTCACCCATCCAATCAATAGTCACTTTGGTGAGAACCAGTTGATAGGCCCAATAAGCGAAGACCTTTTCAATGCCAACATGACCCTAATACATGTGTAAGCTGTGTGCCTGTGTTCTTTGTTTTTCGTTTGTGCTAGTTAATTTCCTCTCTCCATGTGCATCAACTAACTGTTTTCTGTAATCATTATCAGTTATTTTCAGAACAATAAATTTACTGGGCCAATCCCAGAATCTCTCGGGCTTGTCCAAACACTTGAAATGATGTAAGTACCAGTCAAAACAATTTCCCATCAGTCATGCACACCCTTCAGTTTTGCAATTCTTTTTGCTTGCCAGCCTACTAGATGAGAATCAGTTCAGCAGTCCAGTTCCCAAAAGTATTGGCAACCTACGTAACCTGACAGACCTGTAAGTAACTAATTACAAGAAACACCAACGAATATGTTGTTGTGCTTCAAATTAAACTGCAAATATTTGTTTGTGCAGGAACTTAGCAAGCAACCTACTGAGTGGCATGGTGCCAGATCTCAGTAATGCAACTCAGCTAACTTATGTGTAAGACAAATATATCAAGGCTCAGGTTGATGATTCTTTTTTAGGTGTTAAGGATTTCTATTTCTTTGTCTGAGCAGGGACCTAAGCAACAATGACTTCACAAGCTCACCAGCACCAAGATGGTTCTCAACGTTGACATCCCTGAATACCCTGTAAGTTTCCGAGGATTATTTGAATACGAAATGGATTTAGTAACCTAAAGAACAATATAAGCAAAGTTTGTGCTATTAATGGATATACAGATCCATGGATAATAATGGCCTGAGTGGGACAATCCCTAGTGCTCTGTTCAGTTTTCCGCAACTGCAGCAAGTGTAATTCTTCATGGCTTATGCAACAGTTCTTTTATATGGTAACTACAGAAGTTTCATCTGAACGAATAAATTGATGCCTCTTTCATTTGCAACCTGTAATGCAGCTCACTAGCTAACAATGCATTCAACGGGACACTTGATATGAAAAACAACATCAGCCCACTACTGCGCATGGTTAATTTGACAAACAATCAAATCACCGATGCTAGCTTAGACCCAGGATACAACATCAGCCTCATGTACACACATCTCACTTACCCCCTCCCCCCTCTCTAGCTCTCTCTGTTGACTAAACATTTGAGCAGCGAGGTTGTATGCAGTCTTAACCTTCTCAGCTTTTGTCGTTGTTTAGATTGACAGGTAATCCTATATGCTTACAAAACCACAACACCAGTTTCTGCGAAGGCAAGCAAGGGCAGCAAGTGCCCTACACCAACCAGCCAGCAAATCAAAACAGCGCATGCACCACCTCCTTCCATGGTGCGATGGTATTCATTGGTCTTGTACTATACTCCCTGTTTTAGCATGTTCTGTGGATCGAACATTTGGGTGTTGCACTGTTTTGTATAAATAGTACTATTTAGTAATTTAGTAGTAACTAGTAATAATGCTCCTCCTGTAAATCTGGAAAACCCTAGCGTCCTCCTTTCTATAATAAATAAACAGGGATGATGCCCTTTGTCTTAGGCGATTGCGCCATTGCCAGTCTAGCTTTCCTAACTAGCAAACTAGGAGGGACGATAATCCCTTTTCCAGGCAAAGGGTTCCCACTTCCCAACAAATCAATTGATGATATCGAGAGACGAGAAGTCAGGAACTCCGGATGCTGGCGTACCTGGCGAGGAACATACGGCTATGGCCGTGAGGATAGCAGACTAGGTCGAAATGCAGTCGCCCCGCCCTAATCAAGCACGATTGGCCATTGTTCCAGTTTCTACTCAGACATCAGCTTCTCCACAGGACGACGAACGGAAGAAAAAGTTTCTCTGTTCTGCCGCGGTGCATTATTAATCGGACCTTATGGCGTATGGGCCTCGAAAGTTGGTCCGATCTTAAGTGTGTGTACCTTCCTCAAAAGTTGGAAATATACAGTGGTGATTTTCTCTGCTTTATTTATTTACATAAGCAGAATTTGGACCTAAAGACTTCGGTAGTATATAAGAAATGGAAACATACTTGTATACAAAAAATGGCATGGCTTTTGCAATTCAATTTAGTTTTTTAAAGAATTATTAGGTGTATAGTTGACCCATGCAATGGAAAACTTTACATCTTTATTTTTTATTAGGTGTATAGTTGACTCATGCAAATTTGACATCTAATTTTTTTTGCACACTAACCCCTTCAAACACATGCACGCTCATCTCTACGAACACATGTAAGAAAAGAATACCTTCTTAAACACCTCTGAAGGATTGATATGGCAAATCTCAAGATTTATGAAGCCCCCATATGCGTCTCTCGCCTACCACTTAAAGCATGGGCATTAAATCCTAAAATAAATCTAGAAAATACGAACATTCGTGCCTAGTTGAGGGTTTAAATTCGAGTGGACAGGTTCCACCACAAGAACCTAACCAATCTATTACCAATTTGCACAACCTTACATCTATGTAAATACCTATGCAAGGAAAGAAAATACTACACCAGGACAAACCGTCATCAAGAGGATACTCATTGGTACAAGCGAGACACATAGTTGTGAATTTGAAGTTAGTCCCTCCGTCTTGAAATAATATATCCTTCCCCCGCATGGTTTTCCATTGGCTCTAGCTCCTACCTGTTATATGCCTTGGACCAACAGAAGTCACTAACTGCAATAATCGTTGGACCTCCACTCTCACATGCCCTCACATGCCCTGCTCCTCCCCACGCAACTCCTATCTGTTGGACTAGACCCTTCAGAAGTTTAGAGGCTCCCTGCACTATATAGCTCTCACCATCCTTTTCCTTGGCAATTTACGGCTTCGCACTCATGAAAAGTCTTGTGAATTGCTCACCACCATACAATTAATAGGCCACATACCTCCTCAGCTTGCACATATAAAATGAAGAATTAGCCTATCATTCAACTCTTCTTTTATGGATCGATGCATGTTGCCAGCAATCTTGCTTAAGGCCTTACCTCAATCCTTTCCAAACCACGTGGATTGGGGTGTATTTATGTGCAGCCAAATAAATTATAATTTGGAATCAGGTGCTAGCTCTTCCATCGTTCTTGAGGACGTTGGCTACCACTCTAGGTTAGAGTCATGATTTCCATACTACATTCCTTCTCACCCTCCTGAATCCTAATGCCAAACACCCTCCTGAGTCATTTTGTATTTTTAAAATTTATTGCATTTAGGTATTATTTTTAAATGCTTTCTACTCTCTTCGTCCCCAAATAAATAGACTCTTAAATCCGTGCTAGTTAAACTTTTTAAAGTTTAATTAACTTTATAGAAAATAGTAACAATGTTTATGACATAAGATGAACACATTATAAAAAAATGTTCTATAGTAAATCTAATGATATTAATTTAAACCGTAAATCTTAATGTTTTTTTAGAAATTTGGTTAAAATTTAAAAAGCTTGACTTAAGACAACTTTAGAAATCTATTTATTCAGTGACATAACAAGTGTATGTCGTTTATTCTAGGTTGGAGGGAGTAGTTCAGTCCCTACTGAAATCATTAGTGGTCAAATTAACAGCCAGAGTCCCCGTCGTCGTCCGACAGTGACCTACGTAGTTGATTATCAGCTAATAACAAGTAGAAAAGTAGGGCCGCCAACCTGCCATGGATGTCTATGTTACATCCAAGATAGAAAACGCCTGATGAGGTTTCTTAAAAACAAGAACGCCTGATGAGGTTTTAGACACAGCCCTCTGCAGTCTTATAATTGTATGACATTAATTATTATGTCAGTGGCTTTCTATGCATCCCTTCGGTGACCTCGTGCCATTTTGACAGGTTCCGCTCGTCGCTCCTGCCGAGTATGTTGGCCAAAAATCTCAGCCATCATTCCGTTGCTACTTGATACAGTATCGTCATCAGAATTTGCAAGATTATTTGATCGATTTCCAAGTGACTTTATCGGCGTCTAAGTTTGCAGCTACAATCGATTTCCATGTGATTTTTGGGCGTTTGACTTGGAGGATCATCCAATTTTTTTTTTGACTGGCCACGCAAAATAGGCGGAACGAATTCACACTTGCTCCGTCAGCACTCATTCCATGGTCCATTCCTACAATATAATCTGCGGAACTGCGACGATCCGTGACCGAGTATCATCTGTATCTTGTTGGCAAATGGTACTTCTCAAAATATCACTACCTGCACTTTTCTTCTGGAACTCTTATCAGTCGGTCGCACCTCGACCACATTCTCCAGTTGACCACTTCGCTAGAGTCGTCGGTTGCAGCAGCCTAATAATCTTGTAGTATCAATTGGATGTGATGAAAAATGCTCGGTTGGGTTTGCTTAGACCCATTGGTTCTTCGAAGAAATGGAGGCAGTATTTGTATCTGAAGTATTTTTGAGTTCTAAAAACCATGGCTTTGCAAAACCATGAGTTTGTTTGGATGTGAATTTTGATTATGGTTTTGTAAACCATATATTATTCCTAATAAAACACAAGTCTTCGGAGTTGGTGTTGCTATTTGTTCTCCTAGGTCCCAGTGGGATGGACTAGTCGACTAGATATTTTTTTTAAGGGTTAAGTCCACTTTAGGAAAACTATCGCAGTCAACCTTGAACTTCAAAACCGGATGACATTGGCCCTCCAACTCTTGAAAAAGTTCACTTTTCAACCTTGGGCGGTTTTGCAGGCAGTTTTGGTGTGTGAACAGTAACTTTTAGTATTTTTCTATAAGTACTGATATTTGTTTATTTCATAACTAATTATTGGTACAAGCTAAATTCATGAAATTTTTTGTATAGCTCTTCATGATGTACTCTACCTAGGAAAAATATGAAACCTAGAAAATGAATAGTTTTTGCATGTTTTAAAATTACCTATTTTAATTAATAAGTGCAACTTTTATGATTTTTGTAGGTCCAAATAAATATCTAAAAATTATAAAAATTGATTTTTAGCTGCTTTATGATGATATTAACCTGTAAAAAAAAGTTTGGGATAAATTTGAAATATTTAAATAAATTCTTATTGCACTTATTAATTAAAATAGGTAATTTTAAAATATGCAAAAACTATTCATTTTCTAGGTTTCATATTTTTCTAGGTAGAGTACATCATGAAGAGGCTACACAAAAAAAATTTCATAAATTAGCATGTACCAATAATTAGTTATGAAATAAACAAATATCGATTTCTATAGAAAATATACCAAAAGTTACTGTTCACAAACCGCCTGCAATACCGCCCAAAGTTGAAAAGTGAACTTTTTCAAGAGTTGGAGGGCCAATGTCATCCGGTTTTGAAGTTCAAGGTTGAAATCTAGACTTGTGCGATAGTTAGAGGTTCTAAAGTGGACTTAACCCTTTTTTTAAACATAGTCGACTAGACATTGACGTGCACAATCAGCATGTCTGGTTTGACAAGCTCTGTCCATCAAATTGAACTCGGTCTAGAAATGAGATGGACTTGGCCATACTTCCCACCGGAGCCGCACAAAATACACGTGTTACCAGGACAGATATTGAGTAGAGCAATTCAAATTAAACTTGTTCCAAAATCATTTGAAGTTGTTAAAATGAAAAGTGAACGGAATCTGGCTTTCCCTTGGACCGTTCTTCCGCCCAAGAACCGCATTTCATCGTCCACAAAGGTAAAATGGGGAAGGTACTGTCAAACTCCATTCACCAACGGGCGCAGTGGCGATCAAGAATAATACAAAAATTGCAATCACCCACTGAAGGAACTGGAGAGAAAAGACATACAATATCTCTCCAGAAATTCTTTCATTGGTCAGTGCAAGCACCAGCCATTCAGCCTGCCGGCCACACTTTGGCTCCGTGCAGAACGAACCTAGTGTGTGCAAGCCGTCCTTTATCTGCATTTTATGGAATATCATACACCAAAGTTTTTATCTGCCTGGCAAGCTTTCGGCAATCCCGACAAAGGAACCAGTTGAGCAAGTGCATCCAAAATAGCCTCCCGGACTCATTTTCTGTTAGTGAACATATAGCATAGCCATTTGCCGCCTCCCCTCAAGAAGTGGGAAAAAACAAAACAGAAAAAATTAGACCCATCCGAATGTGTTTAGAGATAAGTACGCTGTGTTACAGCCGAAGCTTCCAAGGATTCCAGGAGAGCATTGCAATCGTCTGCAGTTCTTTCTGACATTCCTTTGAAGCTTTTAGTGTCTGTACAAGTGAAAAAACACTGCCTCATCATCTAATTTTCAAAAGAAGGGCAAGAGCATTATCGCACATATTATTAAAAGAAATAGAGTCTATCCTGTTTTTAACTTTCTATGGCAAAACCAAAAACTGATTGGCTAAAAAAGTCGGCATGAATAATCAGGTTTCCCAAGGACAAACCAATTCACGATCAAACAATGGGTACATTCAAGGGGACTCAAAGCATCCTTACATGTAATATCCTTGTCATGATGCCAAATCCACGTCATCAGAGCTAGCAGCCAGGCCAAGGTTCAATTCAATCTCCTTTGGTGTTTACCTGCACAAGGGAAAAAAAAAAAAAATACGGCAGTTGCACAGCACAACACGCTTCTGAAGTGTGGGCCTATGTCGCATAAGTCCAACCTATGGCCGTATTAATCTAGTTAATTAATACCATGACCGGGTCAGCTTAGAAAGGAGCAATGTTTAAGGTTTTACCCCACTACCAACGAGGAATACAGAAACATTTTTCTTCAACCATTTCATGTTTTGATCAGTTCAACTGAGTTCTTTCTAGTCTTGTTTAAGGCCTCCATACCCTGGCAAGCGTGCGTTCTTATGAGGATATCCATTGCTTGGACCCGGTAACTGGCTCAAGCACTAATTGACGAGATTCTTCTGAATCTGGTGATGCAAGATTATTTTGCTTGAAACGCTATTTGCTTTGCCTAGTTCCAACCTCAGGAAGAAGAGCTGCGCCATTTGGTAGCAATTGGCTCGTCCATTAGCTAGCTCATTGCAAAGACTTCTCCAAGGATAAGCCATCAGAGTTGTGGTCTGCTCCAACTTGTGGCCTAGCTCGGAAGGGCACGGCATGGTGGCGATGCAGCAGCTTCTACTTCTGTTCTTGCTCTTGGTATACCTCCGGCCAAGTTTCAGTCAGACGAACTCCCAAGATGGTAAGCCTTGATGTTTTGCATTTGATCAGGATATAGGAAGCATGCTGCATCTTTTTAGGATAGAATTATCCAGAGTGCCTGTTGACCTGAAAAAATGTTCAGCTAGATTAGTTCTACCAGGATGATATTGTGAGAATTTAGTTACCACCAGATAAAAAAACATTTTATCTCATTCAGTTACATCAAAGTTTGTTCACTTTAAATTTGGCTGTCTTGAACATTTTAGAATTATTTCTATTCAACAAAACAAGACTATTTTTTCAGCATAAATCAGTTTGTGTTACCTTCAAATTAATGTTTTTGCATCAGTTCATTAGTCAAGGTTGTGCAGAACTGCAATGTAATCAAAATCCACAAGATCAAATGGATCAAATTTAGAAAATCATGGTTATGTGTGAAGTATGTTCTCATGATAAAACATAAAGCTTAACAATGAACACTGTTTCTTTTTTTTTTGTTATTTTCTTTCTTAGGCTTAGCTCTCTTTGAATTCCTTGAAATGGTACTTTCATATATTCATCACATGAATTTATGATCCTAAGAACTGATCAACTACTAGAGTTATTATTTCAGAAATGGTCAACTAATGTTAGCTTAATGATTTCTACAGTTGCTGCACTTAAGGCTTTGATGAATAATTGGCAAAATGAACCACAAAGCTGGACAGGTTCAACTGATCCCTGCACCTCCTGGGATGGAATTTCCTGTTCCAATGGTCGGGTGACCGAAATGTGAGTGCTCAATTATCCTTCCTCTCTTAACAAATAAGCAAACATTGATGAAATCTGGTGTTTGCAGGAGATTATCAAGCATGAATCTGCAAGGTACATTAAGCAATGCCATAGGCCAACTATCTGCTTTGACATATCTGTGAGTCCTCTGTCCTCAGAATAAAAATAACTCACTTTAACTAACAATAATACTCAAGTGTTTTCTCAAGAAATCTTACCACAACATACAACAGAAGAGAATACATAAGTTAAGCTACTGCCATAAACTACATGCAGGGATCTGTCTAACAACCCATACCTTGGGGGTCCACTTACTCCAAACATTGGAAATCTGAAGCAGCTCACCACTCTGTAAGAAATGACATTTCATGATAACAGTTTTTTTTGAGGGATCTGCAAAGATCACCAAAAAGGAGGAATGCTGACCTATCTTGGTTCTCTCAGGATTTTGCTTGGATGCAAGTTCACAGGGAATATCCCGACAGAAATAGGCAACTTATCACAGCTCACATTCCTGTAAGAAGTCATTCAAATTCGGAAGAAAATATATAACGGATAGTAGTCTGTTTGCCATGTGAATTCAGTTAACTATTTCCTTGTGCAGGGCATTAAACTCAAATAACTTCACTGGTGGAATTCCACCAACAATTGGCCTTCTTTCAAAACTTTTCTGGTTGGACATGTCAGCAAATCAGTTGTCAGGACAAATACCAGTTTCTCCAGGGTTGAATCAACTTGTCAACACCAAGCATTTGTAAGTTCTAAAATGTTTTACCAACTCTAACATAAAAAGAACAAAAACCATACCTTAAATGTTCTAACCCTGTATGGTTGCGTACATGCAATCAACAGCCACTTCAGTGAGAACCAGTTGACAGGTCCCGATAAGCGAAAGGCTTTTCAGTGACAAGATGAACCTTGTACATGTGTAAGTTGTTTTCTTCATTTGCAATAGCAACTCTGTTTATTTCTGTCACCACGATATGTCACTGCTTTCTGTAACCGTCACCAGGATATTTGACAATAACAAGTTTACTGGGCGAATCCCAGCATCTCTTGGAAAAGTCAAATCACTTCAAATAATGTAAGTACCATATAAATCATATTCTCCATCAATCATGTACAGCGTTTTGAATATTTTCACAATTGTTGCCAGCCGACTAGATCATAACCAGTTCAGTGGTCCAGTTCCCAAAAGTATTGCCGCCCTAAGTAACCTGACGGAACTGTAAGTAACTAAATTTCAATGAATACCAACAGATATTTCATGATGCTAGAAAATTACATTGCGAAATATTCCTTTTGGTTTTGGCTTGTTGCAGGAGCTTAGCAAACAACCTACTGAATGGGACCGTGCCGGATCTCACTAATGTAACCCAGCTAAATTATGTGTAAGAAAAATATACCACATTCAATTTAATGATTTGTTTTCTGCAGTTAATTTTTTCTTTATCTAAGCAGAGACCTAAGCAATAATAACTTTGCAAGCTCGCCAGCACCAGGATGGTTTTCAACGTTGACATCCCTAAATACCATGTGAGTTTTTGAAGATTAACATAATCAATTAAATTGAAAGCTACAATACAGATAATGTTTCTGGTTGGATATGCAGATTTATGGATAATGGTGATCTTAATGGGACAATCCCTAGTGCTATGTTCAGTCTCCCCAACCTGCAGCAAGTGTAATTCATCATTGACTTGTGCCATGGTTCCCTTTGAATATCTATAGAGTTCAACTGAGTAATTTGTTGTGCATTCTGCAATGTCACAACTTGTCATGCAGATCACTAGTTAGGAATGCGTTCAGTGGGAAACTTAATATGACAGGTGACATCAGCTCGCAGTTGCAGGTTGTTAATTTGACATATAATCAAATCATCGAAGCAGATGTAACAGGCTACAACAAAAGCCTTATGTAAGCATTGCCCTCTCAAATAGAAATGATTATATGCTTGCATGCTCACCGATATGTGTTTTTCTAACGATAATAGTTTTTGTTCTTCTCCAGATTAGCAGGGAATCCTATATGTTTGGATAACATTAGTTTCTGCACACTCAAGCAGAAGCAGCAAGCGCCATATGCCACTGACCTTGGCCCATGTTCTGCCATTCCATGCCCCTTTGATCAGTCAGCAAGTCCAGCACAGAACTGTGAATGCACCTATCCCTTTCAGGGTTTGATGATCTTCCGAGCACCCTTCTTCTCTGACGTCATAAGCCCCACAATGTTCCAAAGTCTGGAGTCAACGCTTACGCAGAACCTTAACCTGGCACCACGATCAGTTGCCCTTTCCAATGTTCATTTCAGTCCAGGAAACCCTCTATCATTCACATTGAAGATTTTTCCAGCCAATGGAACGAGCTTCAATCGCTCAGAAATCATAACAATCAGTTCTCCTCTGGTCAACCAAAATTATAAAGCCCCACCTAATTTTGGACCATACAGCTTCATAGCAACGAAAACCAATACTTCCCATTCCCAGGTATGTAAACAGTACAATCCACAAGGTTTGTACCATCTTTGTCTGACGTATCTTCAATTGCTAAACGTCCATTTCAGCTCCGAGCAATAAAAAGTCCTCAATGGGCAAGGCTGCAATAGTTGGAATAGCAATCGCGGGTGGTGTCCTTGTTCTTGGCCTTATTGTGGTAGCAATATACGCTCTACGACAGAAAAGAATAGCCAAGAAGGCAGTAGAGCGAACTACAAATCCTTTCGGTAATGTGTTATTTCACGACTAGCTTCAGATTAATAGAAGATATGGTATATATGTGCATGCACTTGTATCCATTTTGAGCTAGCAACTATATTTAATTCTAGGGTACCCTTAATTCTATGTGTACCAAAGATTAAAGACTAGGAAGATAACTGTACTTAGAAGCATACTGATATATCTGCTGATTCATTCTTGTTAATGCTTTGGTGCCACAGCATCATGGGGAGCTGGTGGGACAGACAACGGAGACGCACCACAACTGAAGGGTGCAAGATACTTTTCATTTGAGGAACTGAAAAAATGCACCAATAATTTCTCAGAAACTCATGAGATAGGAACTGGAGGATATGGGAAGGTAATTCAGTTGCCGTGTTGTTGGCCTGTTCACAGGTAGACACGTGTTTGCGAAAGCATCTAAAATGTATTTTACTCTGCTAAAAGGTGTACAAAGGAACACTTGCAAACGGGCAAACAGCTGCAATAAAACGTGCGCAGCAAGGATCCATGCAAGGTGCAGCTGAATTCAAGAATGAGATAGAGCTGCTGTCCAGGGTTCATCACAAGAACCTAGTGAGCCTAGTGGGTTTCTGCTACGAACAAGGGGAACAGATGTTGGTTTATGAATACATTCCTTATGGGACATTAAGGGAGAACTTGATGGGTATCATCTACACTACTCATTCTAAGTAACACAAATTTACATATGCCTACATAAGAACATAGGATCTAACCATGACTTGGTTGCAGGTAAAAGAGGAGTGGACTTAGATTGGAAGAACCGCCTCAGGATTGCCATTGGCTCAGCAAAAGGTCTAGCATACCTCCATGAACTTGCTGATCCACCAATCATACACAGAGATATCAAATCAACCAATATCCTTTTGGATGAAAGTCTCAATGCTAAGGTTGCTGATTTTGGTCTTTCAAAACTTGTGTCTGACACACAAAAGGGTCATGTTTCTACCCAAGTAAAGGGAACATTGGTATGTATTTTGGATACCTCTGCCGTAATTTCTGTTCACCTAAAAAACACTTTTGCTGAATCCTCTTTTTGCATTGTTGCTAGGGCTATTTGGATCCTGAATATTACATGACGCAACAGCTCTCTGAAAAGAGTGATGTCTACAGCTTTGGAGTTGTCCTACTAGAACTAATAACTGCCAGCCAGCCCATAGAGAAAGGCAGGTATATCGTCCGTGAGATCAGGACAGCAATAGATCAATATGATCAAGAATACTATGGCTTGAAGGGCCTAATTGATCCAAAAATCCGGGATTCAGCTAAATTAATTGGCTTCAGGAGATTTATACAGTTGGCTATGGAATGTGTGGAAGAGTCTGCTGTTGACCGTCCAACAATGAATGATGTGGTGAAGGAACTTGAGATCATCGTACAGAATGAAGGGGCACAATTGTTAAACTCAGCATCTTTATCAGTTGAACAATTTCGAAACGAAAAGAGTCGAGATCCTTATGCAGAACATTTGCCTATGAATGATGAAAGTAGCAGCAACACTTTTGACTACAACAGTGTGTATTCATACTCAGCTGTTCAACCAAAGTAGATAACAGTCTCCACTCTTTGTTTTTGTTGAGGGATGTATTATGCGACATTAATTTTTTTTTTTGTTCATAAATCAATGAATGAATATTTTAGAAACACACTGGCAAATGGCTTGCTTAAGATGAAACAGCAGTGAATGTCTTATCTATCTACAAAACCATTCATGCCCCTGTACTCTTACACTGACAACATAAAAAAAATGTCTTAAGATGAAACAACAGTGAATGTCTGATCTATCAATAAAACCATTCATGCCCCTGTATACACTGAACATAAAAAAAATAAAAAATGTCTGAACAAATCTCTTTTCTACATGCCAAGATAAACATTATTATGTGATCTGAACTGTTTCTCCCGATGCATTTGTAATTTCATATAGTCATCAGATGCAATCCATTAGTTCTAAACAATACTACATCAAAATTGAACGCAGCACCATTCCATATGGTTAGAAATTACAAACTAGCCACCATTTATTGACAAGTTTATGTCCGATTGGCCAGTTGGATCAAGAACTAGTCCAAGACAATATCAGAGAGGCCAGGGCCATGAATGATATCAATATGTGAGTACAAAGGACTGACGAGGGACAATATTATAACTGATATTTGCCCTTTGTTGACAAACAAATGATTAGTAGAGCCATTGCCAATGTGTGTTGAAATATCTTTGTTTTGATTATGATTAATTAACATTAACAAAGATAACTCTGTCATTACTACTGTAATGCATGTCTGCTCTTCTGTAGAAGTAGCAGGGACAAGTGCTATGAAAAATGTTCCTTAATTGAGTTCCATCTGCAGCCAGTTGTGAGAGTGGGATAATTGATAATTCAAAGATACAAATACTCAAAAGCTAATGAAACCAAAAAATACCAATAAACAAACGTGAATTTAAGACATGGGAAAAACAAGAAAGTACCCTGCACAAACAAGGAAAGTGACTATGTCGTTATCAGAACTTCCAAAGCATAGACATCGTTATTTCAGTCCACCTCATCATACATTGGATCAATGAAAAGAACAATATGAACTACATGACATGCAACAGCAAAGAAGTGACAAAAAATACTGTATACCAGACACATTAAGTTACAACCTGTAAGCTTGAGCAGGATACACAAATGTAAATAACAAAACAGACACCAGTTGTCACAAACACATCCAAGTTCAAAAGTTTAAATAAACATGTTGACAGCATTGTGACTTGCACCAAGCCACCAAAGACCTGTACCTGGGAAAGTCCTCAGACAACAGGTCATTCAGGGATCCATGGAAGAGTCAGTAATCCTTATGCAACTCTGTTGTTTTACACGCCTTTCCATTTTCTTGGCTTACTCTAGTTTATCACCAAATTTGCAGCTGGTTCAAGTCTCATGAGGAATACACAAGCAAGTGTAGATTGTGCTGACCTGTTCCTGCTCAAGTGAACATTCAATAAAAGACCAAGGCTTTGGTGACCAGTTGTAAACCTTAGAAAGCTCCACTCCTTGAAGTATTCATAACAGCTTTGTGGAACCCTGCGGTTCATTGTGTGTTTGTAGAACTCAAAATGAAGTCAATGTCCATTCTTCTGCTGATATTCATGATTTTGGCCAGTCTTCCTGCACTATTCTGTGATACAGATCCCCAAGATGGTAATTATACAACCTTGGTCTCTGAAACTTTCTATTCTTACTTAGACTAGGCTTGCAAAGTTATAGCTTAAGCATCTTGAAACCTGACAAAACATATAGATTTGCTAGATGAAAAACCATTTATATGCACTTAGTTTTCAAGAAACAATACTTTTCTCTTCAAAGGAAAAAAATGTTTCGTGTTTTACCATGCCTTTATCTTCAATTATAATATCCAATCAAATATTGCTACGATAGGCACCATATCAAATGAAAAAAATTATCATTCTTCTTTGTTTCTCAAGTTGGTGATCTTTCCAAATTTATATTGTGAGTTAGCAAATCAAAGAGCAGCTAACAATAAAAGAGATTGCAGTATCAAACCATGCAAATGAGAATGTAACTCAATTCAGTGCTATGTAAATTGCTCAACTGATAATAACACAGATACCAATTGACAGTGGCTGCACTTCAGTCTCTAATTAAAGGGTGGCAGAACTTCCCATCAAGTTGGGAAGCATCAAATGATCCTTGTGGTGCACAATGGGATGGCATTACGTGCAACAATGGGCGAGTCATATCAATGTCGGTACCAACTAATAATGTTTTACTAGTTTTACATTTAATTTTACATCCATTGAATTCAAAATCTATGTTTCCAGGAGGCTATCAAGTATCAATCTTCACGGCACATTAAGCAGCAGTATAGGCCAGCTCAGCGAGCTTGCTTACCTGTGAGTCATTTTGCATAGATAATTAAAGTTTATAAACTATCTTTAGCACTGTATTTTTCTGGTTCCAATTGATAGACATATCAGAAGAGTCTGCTCACCATTTGACTGCAAAGTTACTTTATTTCCATGTATTGAAAAGTAGTTTTGAAAATGTAAAGTTTATAAAAAATCATTGGCACAGTATTTTTCTGGTTCCAATTGATCATATCAGAACAGTCTGCTTAGAATTTGACTGCATGATTACTTTGTTTCCATGTATTGAAAAGTAGTTTTGAAGTCTGGAATCTTGTATTTATTACTAATTATTAGAAAGCATGACTTCAAATTTAAGCTATATACTGAAAGATTTTGGCTCCCGGGTATGGGGGCTGAAATTGCAAGTTAGTCCCTTCCAACCATCAATACATGTTAAAAACATTAAAGAAAATGACTGCTGCTGTACTTCCATTCTGATATCCTATGCGTATGTATGTCTAGAGTTTATGGACAAGTTTCCTAATTCAACTGTGTAATATGGCTTTCATGTGTGCACTAAATAGTTAAAACTTATGGAAACGATTTCAGCTTACAGTGTCAACAACCTCCAGGTTTCAAACTTTCAATTGATGCGTACCATAGAAAAGGAACTTCCTAATTTACCTCCATAAGACATTGTATTCAATTCAACATTTGCTGATCTCCTATGTCTTTGCCTGGAGGTTTGGTTTATAGTACCCTAGAGATTGGGATTGAATTCCATCCCTCCAACTTCCACTAGCAAATTTTCAAGCTGGTTGTCCTGGGCAGTCAAGGAAGTGGAGAAAGAGACTAAAAAGGGGCTCAATTCACTTGTATCTTCTTTTCTTGAACTACGCAAGAGAGCTGTGTGTCATTCATTAAGATAGAAAAACAAGCCGAGTTTAGAAAGAACCTGGACACGAGTTCACGAGTTCTCCAACACACACTGAAAACAGACTATGCATTTGCAAAAAGGAAAAAAAAAAAAAAAACGACGACCTGACCACTCAGGAGACTAACTACCCGGGGTCAGAGACCTCGCTAAGAGAGCGCTAAGCTTTGAAGCTCCCGCTGCACCAAAGACTACATTCATCCCCTACAGACTGTAACAGCACTTGAATGTTTGGTAGGCTCCTTCAAACACACAGGAGTTCCAATGCTCCCAGACTTCCCAAGAAACTAGGATGATGAGGGAATTCAGCCCCTTCCTCATCTCCATAGTCCATAGGCACCCTTCTGATGGCTGAATTCCACCAGCTGGAGAAATTTGAGCCGTAGGTGATGGCACAACAATGACCAGGTTCAAATGTTGAAGGAAATCTGGAAACATCATTCTATCATTCTAGTGGTTTAGGAAATCTAGAAACATCAGAACAAAGGCGCAAGTCTGAGTGTCATGGCTGTGCTGCAGAATCACAGATGAACATCTTGTGGATGTGGTGCTCTGCTGGAGGCTGGAGCAAAGGCATTCCAGGAGCTGCTGTCAGGTCGTCCGCTGGGGACAACAACCCTGGTCCTGGTAGTTTAATGGTTGCCTACTGTTGAAAAGGGCCATTTGTGTCTTGGTTTCTCCTGATTGTGGTGTGGATGTGTTTATGTGTGTTTTGGGTGGGCTATGTCCCTCTTGTGTAATCTTTTCTCTTAAAGAAATGATACATAACTCTCTTGCTTGTTTGAGGGGAAAAAATGACATCACATTCACTCATATGTTATGGTGCATGCAGGGACCTCTCCTCCAACAGTGGTCTTAGTGGCCCACTACCCACTTCGATTGGCAACCTCAGGCAGCTCACAACACTGTATGTCTTGACCCTAAGGGCAAATTCTTATATATTATCATAACGAATCAATGAAGCTTACCTAATGCGTTGTGATCTTCAGAATCTTGGCTGGCTGCAGCTTCACAGGAGGCATCCCCGAAGAATTAGGGAACTTGGTGCAGCTCTCATTCTTGTAAGAATTATTACACTGACAGAAAAATCTTAATCCCAACTCAGTGTTATTGTTACCTCTATGCTGCTGCTTTGCCTATGCTGATGAAATGAACTAGCAATGAAATATTCTCTGCAGGGCATTGAATTCAAACAGATTTACAGGCAGAATTCCTGCTTCAATTGGCCTACTCAACAATCTCTTCTGGCTAGACTTGACAGAAAATCAACTTTCTGGTCCTGTTCCGATTTCATCAAAAACTTCTCCAGGACTTGACCTACTTACACACACCAAACATTTGTAAGATCCTCTAACATTTCTCATGTCCAATAAATCAAGAAAGGATGATCAGTATGCATGATTTTACTTCTTCTCTTACCATGCTGATTCTCTGTTCTGATCAATTAACAGCCATTTCAGTAGAAACCAATTAACTGGTAATCTTGACGGCCTCTTCAGCCCTAGCATGAGACTCGAACATTTGTAAGGCAGTACTAATTTCTAATGGTAGCAATGCTTGCACATTAAAGTTTTGTACTGACCACTTCGTTTATCTTCATAAGATTATTTGACAACAACCAATTGACTGGTCCTGTCCCTGCTGAACTTGGTAGCATCACCACCCTCCAGGTTCTGTGAGTATCTTGGCATTTTTCTTTATTCCAACCATATTCTCAGATTAATGTTGACTTCTTTGCATCTTCATCAGCCGATTAGACAACAATAAATTCACAGGAACAGTTCCAACCAATATCAGCAACCTAGTTGACCTAAATGTACTGTAAGTGCTGTATCATTTTTGACCTCCCGGTCAAATGACTAACACATTTGCCTAAGTTAAGAGTTTCCAGTGTATTTCGTTTGAATAACTATCTTCTGCAGGAATCTTGCAGACAACCAGCTGCAAGGAACAATGCCAGATCTCAGTACCCTGACAAAACTTAATGTGGTGTAAGATATGGCCCCTGTCTTCTATTCTGCACTGTCATCAGATAAAAAACATGGTGACAAGTACTAATGAATTTTCTTTTCACACCCAGCGACTTAAGCAACAATTCATTTGATCCGTCTGCCATACCAACCTGGATGCTAACATTGGAAACACTTGCTTCAGTGTGAGTTGTTTAAGACATGCACTACAACTCTCACTGCACTATATTTTATCATTTAGTGAAACAATGTCACCTTGTAAAATTCTAACATGCAGAGCAATAGCTTCTGGAGGATTGCATGGTCAGATACCCAACAGGATCTTTACCTTGCCTGGACTGCAGGAAGTGTAATTTTCTGGAAACATACAAGAAGATAAATTTTAATAACTAGCGAAGTTTCACATGTTTGCTTATTTTTTTCACTGATCAGACAGTATTCTAAGCAATAATGCCTTCAATGGGACATTTGACATGACTGGCAACATCACTCAACAACTTCAGCAAGTCAATCTGCTAAACAATCGTATAGTTGAAGCCAATATAATACAAAGCTACAACAGAACACTAGTGTGAGTACTTGCATGCTTCAAAACCAAAGACGACATGCTGCTTCTAGTCTCCATTTACTCACTAGAATTGCCTCTTCCTCTATCGGCAGACTTGTGGGAAATCCTGTGTGCTTGGATCCTGAATTCTCCAGTAGCCACTTTTGCAGTATCCAGCAAGATAGCACATCATACACTACTAGTTTAACCCATTGTGGTTCAACTTCTTGTTCTAGTGATCAAAGTCTAGACCCTGCGAATTGTGGCTGTGCCTATCCCTACACGGGTACGATTTTCTTCAGGTCACCGTTGTTTAAAGACTTGAGAAGCAAGGAGCACTTTCAGCCATTGGAAGCTAGCCTCTCAACAGAGCTGGGACTGCAACTTGGTTCAGTTTTCCTTTCTGACATCCACTTCACCAGTGATGACTACCTCCAAGTTCAAGTCAGACTATTTCCATCGACTGGAACATCCTTTAACTTGTCAGAAGTAACGAGGATAGGCTTTGATCTTAGCAATCAAAATTACAAGCCACCACAAGGTTTTGGACCTTATTACTTTGTAGCAGATCCATATATCCACTTTGCAGGTATTAAAATAATCAAATCTAATCATGTAAAATTATGTCTATATGCAAGTAATTATGCATGAAATATATTAGGCTATCTTTGTCTCAGGAGCAGCTGATGGTGGAAAATCGCAAGTAAGCACAGGTGCTATCGCTGGAATTGCAGTAGCATGTGGTCTTATTCTGATTGCTGTAACTTCTGGGGCAATATTTTCTTTATTACAAAAGAGAAGAACTACAGAATTATCAGGACGAACAAATCCTTTCGGTGAGATTCCAAATAATATGGCTGACAACTGTATAGCTCTTAAAGCTACCAAATATTTCTTTAAGAAGAAAAACATTAAATCATCAGAATGTGTTTTCCACAGTTGCACCATTTGATAAAGTTCTTTATTTTGTAGTAAATCTATACACATCTATAGAAAACCAGTGAGAAAGACACCCCGATAAACTAATAAAACCAGATAAAAAGTCTACATAACCTCTCATTGATGAAGCAAAAATGGGAATGCCATTTATTTGATGAGAATGGATTGTAACAGTATAAAGTACCACTGGTTTGCTAGAGCTGTTACAGACTTCCAGATGTATAATAAATACAGCTTATTGGTCCTAGATTGTACAAAAATACAATTTTAGTTCATATAAGAATATCAATGTTATCATGTTATGAGATTATCCTAGTGGTCTAATTAAGCAGGATTCAAGCTAGTTAACTAAATGGTAGCCTGATAGTCTGTAGTTCAGAGATATGATAAAAATATAGAACAGAATCGACACAGCTAAGTATACTAACTAGCTCAGCATGCGAAAACAACATCCAATTTACGAATCCTATTTGTTAAATACCCAGCCATTCAAAGCTTACAAAATTGTAATAGAAGATGTGTCTAACTACAAAAATATAGTGATAAAATGCGTGTAAGCAGTAATAATGCATAGAAAAGGTCAAAAGCACTGTAGTTTGAGAAAACTTCGCTGATTATTTACCTCATGCATATTCAAATTTTAGCTTCATGGGGAATCGCTAAAAAAGACAGTGGAGGTGCTCCACAGCTGAAAGGAGCAAGGTCCTTTTCTTTTGATGAACTGAAGGCCTGCACCCACAATTTTTCAGAGAACAATGAAATAGGATCAGGAGGTTATGGAAAGGTAAACAGCTATGCATACAAAATAGATGATGGAATAAAATACTACATCCCGGCCTCCGCATTATAGGAGTTCCTTTTAGGGAATTTTACACGGACAGCTAATGTACTGATTCATCTTCACATGTGAAAGGTTTACAAGGCAACACTGGTAGATGGAACAAATGTGGCAATAAAACGAGCAGAGTATGGATCAAAGCAAGGTGCAATGGAGTTCAAAAATGAGATTGAGTTGCTATCCAGAGTCCACCACAAGAACCTGGTAAGTCTGATAGGATTTTGTTATGAACAAGGGGAGCAGATGCTGGTATATGAATATGTCTCCAATGGGACATTAAGACAGAACTTACAAGGTATGTACATAAAAACTAGTAGCAAATCCTAAAATGTTACATTCTTCCCTGTCCCTTTCCTATTTTATAAGAAATATATTTGTTATGTAGCTAGAGGAATTTACCTGGATTGGAAGAAGAGGCTCAGGATTGCTCTAGGATCGGCAAGAGGACTAGCATATCTTCATGAGCTCGCTGATCCACCTATTATCCACAGAGATGTCAAGTCCACAAATATCCTTTTGGATGAAAACTTTAAACCAAAAGTTGCTGATTTTGGTCTGTCAAAGTTAGTCGCAGACACCGAAAAAGGCCACATTTCCACTCAAGTCAAAGGAACATTGGTAGGTTCTTTGGTCACAGTACTTCATCAATTATTATAAATCCTTTGGTTAAGTTGCTCTTGTCCTTGATGGTCAATTTCATGTCATAGGGCTATTTGGACCCAGAGTACTACATGACACAACAGCTCTCAGAGAAGAGCGATGTGTACAGCTTCGGCGTCGTCATGCTAGAGATACTGAGTGGCAGGCTGCCTATATCAAAGGGAAGGTATATCGTCCGGGAATTCAGGATGGCCATAAACCCCAATGACCACGACTACTATGGCCTGCAAGGCATCGTGGACCCAGCCATCCACGATGCCGCACATACTGCGGGGTTCAGGAGGTTCGTGCAGCTGGCCATGGAGTGCGTGGACGAATCAGCCTCACAGCGGCCCACAATGAACTCTGTGGTGAAGGAGATCGAGGCGATGCTGCACAGCGAGGGGCTGAGCTCGGGCAGCTCGTCCACCGTGGAGTTTGAGCACGCCGGGGCCGCCTCCACCTCGCAGCTGTACGGTGGGCAGGTGGTCAAGGCCCGCTCGAACAGCAGCAGCAGCAGCTCAGCAGCAGAACCACCCCGCCCGGAGCTTAAACACAGCGAACCGTAGCCCGGAGGGGAGACCGCTCAGTTTGCTGCGTTTCCCTTTCCTTTCCCTGATCATTCGGTTGTATTGTATTGTACACGATACTGTATCGTGCAAAATTTTCCCTAGGATTGCGAGCTGCTACCAATGTGGTGTGGACGTGAAATCAACTCTAGAGGAACTATTATTTAGTAATAAAGCATCGGCAAACCCATCGATCGAAACCTCTGAGAGACTGAGACCCATAGCATTTACTACTGGTGGGGGCGAGCGCGGGGCGGGGGCGCTCGAACTCAAAACCGCTGGTGAGTTATAGGGCGAGACGGAGAGGGAGAGGAAATGCAATGCAAGCAGACCTCAAGTGTGGTGCTCGAGGACGTGGCCGGCCGTGAAGCGGAGGAGCCGTGAGCCGGTGCCCGCGCGCTCGGTCGCGCTCCTGCTGGTTCGCCGACGGTGTTGCCGCCGTCGCCTCCTCAGTCGGGTCGTCGGTCACCCACCCCCCATCTCTTCCGTCTCCGGGATTCCCCTCCGCCAGCAGCGCGGCGCGCATACCATATTATATATTCATGGGATCTACGGGAGCAACAAAATTGAAATTTCTATTTTATGCCTCCTAGCTCCTTTTCGTAGTTGTGTACTCAATGCTGGACGCAAAAAAATCGAGCAGGCCCACCATCAAAACCACTTCAGGGAGCAGCGGCCCATTGAGTGTCGTTTCACTCCAACGGCCAGACCCACAGACGACGACTACATGAGTGGGCATGGTGACGATGGGTTTGACGACCAATGCAAGTCCAATTAATCTAACATAACACGATTGATTACACGACCGCACCGCATCGAGGCATCGATCCATGGACGCAATGCAAATGGTGTGGTGCATCATCATGTGAGTCATGCAAGAACGGGTCAAGAATAGATAGAAAGACGAAGGGGCGGAGGCAGCCAGATCGGCGGTGGGTGTGCGAACGGCCGCGCGGGCAAGACGGGAGGGACATTTGCCGTTTGTGGGCAAGCCACCGCGGCACGGACCGCGCGCGCACCGCTCCTTGCAACGGGCGACGGACCCATATAAGGCGTGGGCTCCCGGCTGCCTGTCCCCACTCGCCCCCGCCACCGGCCGGATCGACAGCATCCACCTGACCTGACCGTCTGCGCGCGGCGGCTCTCCCTGACACCGGCGAAACAGGCCAGGGCCGCGAGGGATGGGATGGTGCGGTCGGCTGGGATGGCAATGCGAGGCGCCTCCGCCGCGCTGCTCCTGATGCTCGTGCTGGCGCTCGCCGCCACGGTGGCGCGCGCGGAGGACCCCTACCACTTCTTCGAGTGGAAGGTGACGTACGGGACCAAGACCATCGTGGGGACGCCGCAGAAGGTGATCCTCATCAACGGCGAGTTCCCCGGCCCCACCATCAACTGCACATCCAACAACAACATCGTCATCAATGTCTTCAACATGCTGGACCAGCCGCTCCTATTCACCTGGTATGTATGTATGTATGTCAGGGGATTTTTTTTTTTTTTTTATTGATATGCCAATGGATAGATCAAGCAGGACTTTGTTGATTGATTGCTTTTCTGGTGATGCTGCCTACATGTCGTAATTGCAGGCACGGTATCCAGCAGCGGAAGAACTCGTGGCAGGACGGCATGCCGGGCACCATGTGCCCGATCCAGCCCAACACCAACTTCACGTACCACTGGCAGCCCAAGGACCAGATCGGCACCTTCTTCTACTACCCGAGCACCGGCATGCAGCGGGCGTCGGGCGCCTACGGCCTCATCAGCGTCCACAGCCGTGACCTGATCCCGGTGCCCTTCGACAGGCCGGCCGACGACTTCCCGGTGATGGTCGGCGACTGGTACACCAAGGACCACGCCGTCCTGGCCAAGAACCTGGACGCCGGCAAGGGCATCGGCCGCCCCGCGGGGCTGGTCATCAACGGCAAGGGCGACAAGGAGGCGCTGAACCCGCCCATGTTCAACGTGGAGGCCGGCAAGACGTACCGGTTCCGCGTCTGCAACGTGGGCATCAAGGCGTCCTTCAACATCCGCATCCAGGAGCACATCATGAAGCTGGTGGAGATGGAGGGCTCCCACACCATGCAGAACGACTACGACTCGCTGGACCTCCACATCGGGCAGTGCCTGTCGTTCCTCGTCACCGCCGACAAGCCGCCCGGCGACTACCTGCTGGTGGCGTCCACCCGGTTCATCAAGGAGGTGAACACCATCACGGCCACCATCCGCTACAAGGGCGCCAGCAAGCCGCCGCCGGCCAAGCTGCCGGAGAGCCCCAGCGGATGGGCGTGGTCCATCAACCAGTGCAGGTCCTTCCGCTGGAACCTGACGGCGAGCGCGGCGCGGCCCAACCCGCAGGGGTCGTACCACTACGGCCAGATCAACATCACGCGCACCATCAAGCTCGGCATGGGCCGCGGCAAGGTGGACGGCAAGGAGCGCTTCGGCTTCAACGGCCTGTCGCACGTGAACCCGGAGACCCCCGTGAAGCTCGCCGAGTACTTCGGCAAGACCGACGGGGTGTTCCAGTACAACCTCATCGGCGACGTGCCGCCAAACAACCCGGCGCCCACCAAGATGGCCCCCAACGTCATCAAGGCCGAGTTCCGCACCTTCATCGAGGTGGTGTTCGAGAACCCCGAGAAGAGCATCGACACCGTCCACATCGACGGCTACGCATTCTTCGCCGTCGGGTACGTCGCAAATTCATGAATCGATCGATCGATTGATGTCGCTAGCTCGATCTGCTGCCTGACCGATCGACCTCCCATGCACATTGACAGCATGGGTCCTGGCAAATGGACGCCGGCGTCGCGGGCCACGTACAACCTGCTGGACACGGTGAGCCGGCACACGATCCAGGTGTACCCGAGGTCGTGGACGGCGGTGATGATGACGTTCGACAACGCGGGCATGTGGAGTATCCGGTCCAACATCTGGGAGAGGCAATACCTCGGAGAGCAGCTGTACGTGAGCGTCACGTCGCCGGAGCGGTCGCTCAGGGACGAGTACAACATGCCAGAGACCAGCCTCAAGTGCGGCAAGGTCGCCGGCCTGCCAATGCCGCCGTCCTACCTCTCCGTCTAGAGCATCGGCTTCCCTTCACCACGATGCATGGCCCGCCGGTACGGTGCTGTACACAAAGGAGCGAGAGGCCGGCCGGCAGAGACTTTCATTTCCTCGTTTCCTTCATTTTCGCTTCCGAGGAATAATAATCACATCCCAAGGGGCTCAAGACTTCTCAGTGTGGGCACCAGTCACTCACTCACTCACTACCAGGGGCGACGACCATGGAAAGAGGCGATGGCCACCTGCATGCAATGCCGATGTGCATGCGTAAGTAGTAACACCACCTCGAGATCAGACGCCGTCTCGTCTCGAATCATTGTAGGAGTTAAGTATATGATGATTGATGATATATAAGCCTGTTGTCTATCTAATAAGTCCCTCAGCCAAAATTATATTGTTCTTTATGTTATGTATATGTACATGCATATGTCTCTCCTGATTCAACTTTGATGTTTATTATCTTTGTCTTAGTTTCGTACTGAACTTTGTGTAAGTTGATATATGGATCAATAGATTGTATAATCACTCTATGTTATGGCTTCCAGTTCAGCTGATAAAAAAGAGAGAGCATCCGTGAGGTATCAATCCAACCACGTTAAAATGTGTAGCTTCAATTGTTTCGAAAAAAAGAAAATGTGTAGCCTCAATTAATATATAAAAGAACCCTCTCACATACTAACATCCCTAGTCCTAAATCCTACCTAAAGCAGCTAGCTGTTAGGTAAAAGTGTGCCTCACCAGCAACACACCAAAATATCTTATAATAGTTTAAACCGGATAACCATGGCCCCCTAGCTACACTCTAACTATTGTTTGTGCTGCAATTCTTTTATGTTGCCAGAAGATACATGATGCACCAAAGTTAAACCGGAACAGTACGTTTGTTTAAAATTCGTGTGCTCTGGAGATCACAAGTTCGCAGCTCGACAGAAAACAACAACAAAAAAAAAAAAAAAAAAAAAGGTTCACAGTGCAAGCTAGATTTTCCACGGCTCAATGACAATCCTCGAACTTACCATAACCTCTAGGAGGTCTATAGCGACTTAAGACATGTTTGGTTATGACCATACCATAATTAATATTTTCAGAGTCGGCCAAAAATAATTACCGGAGGCAGGCACCCTAACCGCCTCCTAGTACTAATTACTATTGATCACGAGCAACATAGCCATGCAAACGTCCGCCTTTGGAAATCAAATAAAAAACAAAGAAGGGCCATCAAGCCTGTGTTTGAGCCCACTAGCTCATCGGGCATCTGCGACTAGTTTAGTCGCCTACTGCCAAGGAGCTCGCCAACGCATCCACAAGAAACCCGACTGTGCGCCACCCTTGGTGAAGCAACCGTGAGGTGCCTGCCTACCATGCCCGTGTAAGGTAGGTTGGCGACCATCGCTACAAATCCATTATAGACAATAAGGTGACCTCTACTAAAGGCGGATCTTACCAGCGCCCATCTTTGAGCACGAATCTCACTGCCATTGCTATATATCCACATTTACCTCTGCTTTTTGGGGTTGTGTCATGCCACCACTTGGGACAAAGGGGTAGCCCCAGTCGGGCAAGAGCTCAACGGGGGAGGAGTAGCTTGTCAGCAGGTGTCACCCACACATCATCATTACCCACCGCGTCATCCCACGCATATGTGCCTCCACACCGCTAGGTTCGTTACCGCCTTTATGAGAGTGACTTTTTGTTGGGAGAGGGCTGTGAGGATGGGGGAGTTAAGATTGCCGGTGTGTTGGCTCTTTAGGGTTTCGTTTGGACCATCTGAGGCTACATGGATCACGGATCGAATTCTGAAGATGGGCAAAAATAACTCGCCCCTACAAATTCATTTTCCGAGGCTGTCGAAGACAACTTCTAACCGAGCTCCAAGCCTAGAGGTGCAAAGGGGTAACCTTTAGGTGCACCTCCAAACCTCATTAGTTCAAATATTTATACTACTTTTCAAAAAATTTAAAAAAATAGTATAAATACTTGAGCTAAAGAGGTTTAGAGATACACCTAACACTCACCAATTTGCACCTCCATCCAAGCCTCCAACTGAAGAAGCCACGCAGATGTCACTGTGTTGTTGAAACGGAGCACCGATTTTTTTTTACAATAAACGGAACACCGATTTGGATTCCGATATTTAAAAAAAGGATTCCGAGAAAGTGATGGTCGCTTGCGGGCTTGCGGCGGCATCAATAATCTTTGACTAGGGCACCGTCGGCCGACGTGCAGGTGCAGGATACCACGCCGACACAGGTAATAAGTCCCCTGTCCAGCCATTGTCCAAAAAAAAAAAAAAAAGTCCCCTGTCCAGTCAACAGCTGAATGCCGGAGTGGAACTTCTACCATTTACCTTCCATATACGTAATGCTAGTATGGCAAAAGATCTAATAAGACCGGTTGCGGTGTGGATTATGTAAGACTGGAATGCCAGGCAGTGGATTATGAAAGTCTTCCATCTTCTTTTGGAACACCAGATTTTTCCCCCTAAATTCTATATTTTTTTATGAAATAAAACATTTTATATGCATGCCTATAAATTTTCTACGTTTCAAACAACCAAGGAGGCTTTAAGAGAGATTTTTTTAAAAAGGTTAGAGCATAAACAGTAAAGAACAGCGGATGAAACTGCGAGTGCGCGTGCATCTCCTCAGTGTGGAATGATCGGAAAAATGACATTATACTTTTGTTCTCAAAGACTAGAGGATGACGCCCAAGATCACGGTACGTTTACACTTCACAGCAAATTACCCATCGCTGGGGCGTTTTTTTTATGTCAGATGCAATTCCACAAAAATCAAAATTCATGTGTTGGCAACATAAACAGTAGGATCGCATCAGCCATGATGAGAATGGCCTTTGCCACGTGTTGGCTTGTAGTGCTTCTGAAACTTAGCTATCAACCATCAGATTCGTTTGCAAGTACATTTCTGAAGGCACGTGATCAAACGTGCCTCTAATTAGGATCATATTAGTTACCAACAAATGAGCTTTCATATAGGATATATATATATATATATAAAGCTAAAAGTCACAATGAGACAGTATATTAGTAGAGACTGCAGAATTACGCAGTTCTGGGTAGCGAGTAAGCATCCAGACATGCAGATGAGCTTGCCTTTTCAACTATCAGGTGCTTGTGCTTCAGCATCGCTACAAGAGGGATTATATTGACCTACACATTTGCATAGGAGAAGACCGTGAAAAAGGCATCTCACAAGTGCAAGAAACACCGGTTACTTTTGCTAGTAGGGATCATTTTCTCCCAGAGAACGAAATGAGTAACGAAGCAATGGTAAATTGTTTGTCATTTCTGAATGAACAGCTCATGGAGATGAGCCATATCAGGGTTGGTCGTGCCGCACGCCTTCTCCAGGGGATCCTTGCAGCGCCTCTGGAGCTCAAGGTACTTGTCCAGATTGAAGTTCTGCCTCTGGATCAGCTTCCTCTGCCGAGACTCAAACATCCTCTCCATGAAATCTCGGTAGGTTGGGTCCCTTGATGTGATGAGAAAGTATGCGTATCCCACAACCAGACCTGTCGTGGTCGTGAAGAACGTGATGGGCTCCATGACGTCCCACGAGAACTCCCAGAACGTGAGCCTGAAGAAGAGGCCCACCTGGGTGATCAAGAAACCCAGACCAGACCAGAGGATGCGCCGGACCTGCTTGTGTGCAAGCTTGTTGATGTCTTCCAACTGCGCCTGGAGCTGCTTGAGCTCTTCCTTGCCCGGATCATTCTCAGGTGTCAGTGCAAGGGGCATAGCTTTCCTTACAAGATCCACAATCTGTACAAAACAAGAGGTATTAGCATCAACCAAATGTAAGTATAAGCTAATGTATGTGAAGACCCCACAATACCCAAATCTGATCCTATATTGATTTGAACCAGTTGAGAAATTTAAAGGGAAAATTTGTATCACTGAAATGTTTAACAATATCCTGAAAAAACTACTTAAAACGTGGCCTATTCTAAAATGGAAGAATTTGATCATAAGAAATATAATGTGCAACAAACATGCAAGAGTGTACATACATTTCAAACGAAAAATGTGGAACGTAATGGGAAGTAAACATGATTTAAGAGTAGAGTAGAAGATCCTCTGTGAAGCCTCATGCTTTTGTCCCAACTGTTCAATAGACAATAGCTAATTTACATCCAGCACCATCATCTTGAATGAGGAATGGTAGTTACAGGCTTACAGCATTTGCTAATATGCCCCATAGTTCAGCTTGCAACAAGGCTCCAAATTGCTGAATTAAGTGAGAGTAACGCATAGCTATGACAAGCATTGTGAAAAGCAACCAACTTTGTAGTTAGCTGTCCTTGTCACCAGACACCCACTATTTAAATTTTGCTACCGCATTATCGAAGGACAGACTTTGCCCGGTAGACTGGTAGCTCGGCCCATCTGTGCAATACACAAAACAAGCAGTCTAGATAATAGACAAGGCATCCTGTGCCACAAGCCACACGAGATAATGGAAACAGGATAGAGGCGGTGCAAAGGGACAATGGCCTCTCCAGTGCGATGAGCCAATGACCCATCGTGCGTGTACGAGAGGACAGAGCAAACTAGAAAAAAGAAAAGGCACCAATGAGATGCTTTACAAGCGGATGGATTCCTCCTATATGGAAGAAAACCGGATGACTTTTCCACTGGTGCTGCCGGCGTCACGGCGTGGGTAGCAGAGAGGAGCACGCCGTGAGCCACCAGTCGCGGCCTAGGGGCCGCCGTGCATACCGATCACTTTTCCCTCCAGAAAGTGGAACCGGCAAGTGGATTGCTACTAGTCCAAACAGTACGGCGACGAGAGCACGATGGTTTCAAAGGCCAGTCCCGATCAGTAATAAGTTGAGATTGAGAAGGTCGCATGAAGTGCACAATGAATCTGGGTTCTCACCAAACCATTAGCTTGCCGTCGAATGGCACATGCAATTCTAAGGATTGGATATATGGACCATAGGCATAATCCGTAGGCGATGTAACCCTGGACCATCGCTTGCACTTGCGGGAAGCTGGGCAAACCCCGGCCGCCCCCGCAGGCCGCGGCCCGCGGGTCACACCTCACAATCTGGAATCCGATGGTTGCACGGATCTGTACTTGAGCCGCCCAGCGGCTGAGCCGTGTCCGTGTGGACGGTGCTTAAGCGACGCTAAATTTTGCGGAACAAAATTCTCAATGCCCCATGCCTTCCTTGGTTACATCGAAAATGCCTTCCCTAAGATTTCCGGCACCGCCAGCATGGACCCGGTCATACCTCACTGTACGAGAGAACAATCGACGCACTAACGAAGGGAGTCGCCGGCGGCGAGGGATTGAGGGAACCAGATAGAACGCAGCTTAAAATCCAAAAGACCCCGACGAGTTGCCGCCGGAGAAACCGAGCCTCGAACGCGGCGATTCTACAGGGATCAGGGGGTGTAAGGTATGGGGGGAGGAGAGGGCGGCAATGCGAGCTGACCTTGTCGGGCTGGAGGTAGACCCTGTCGCGGAAGAGCAGGACGACGCCGGCCTCGTCGAGCGCGCCGGCGAGCGCCTCGGCCTCGGCGCGCGTCCGTGCCGCGCCGGAGTCCTGGCACGCGCGCAGCAGGTCCGCGTAGGGGATGACCTCCCCGTCCCCAAGCCGCTGCTTGAGCGCGCCCACGTTGGCCAGCCGCATGAGCCGCCTCGCCTCCGCCGCCGTCACCTCCTCCTCCCCGTCCCTCCTCGCCGGGTCCGGCAGCGAGGCGTAGCCGCAGCGCTGCAGCAGCGCGCACGGCGGCGGCGGGGCCCAGCAGGGCGGCGCGGCGCCGCGCCCGACCGCCGAGGGCGGAGGCCGAGGCGGCGCGGAGCAGGGAGCGGGAGACGCGCCACATTGACATGGGTCGGGTCGTGTCGGTCGGTGCCTATCGGCCTCTCTCGCTCGCTCTCTCTATTCCCGATGCCCCGTGTGGTGCGTGGAGGACAGGGAGGGCGAGGCGAGGACGAAGGAGAGCTCTAGATATGGGGGAGGAGGTGGTCAAAGCGGGACGACGGGAGGAGCGGGAAGTATGGAGAGGAGAGCTGAAAGGGGAAGGCGGGGGCGGCGAAGACGAGGGTGGAGAGGAGAGCCAGCCAGGGGGCCGTGCTCGCGTGGGGTTTGGTTTATTTTTGGAAGAGGTGTGGCTCCCTTTCCTTTCTCGTCCGCCATGGCGTCTGGGCGGGTTCGGCCTCCGTTCCTGTGCACACAAGAGGGAGGGGCGTGTCGGTTTCCCACTCTCCCGGAAGGCGCTTTGCTAGTGTCATCACGCTTCTACGACGCGCTAAAAATTTACTCGATCTGTCTCTAAGCTAAATAAATACTATAGATTTTTTTAGTTGCACTAAGATAGATGTTTTAAAATAAACTTTGATAGTTTTTTAAAAATTAAAATTTATAGTTTCAAATTAGTATTATTAAATTTATTACATAGGATATATTTTTATAACATACTTATTTTATGTTATATAGATATTGTTACTTTTTTCTATAAAGATAGTTAAATTTTAAAAAATCTAATGGATATAGATTCTACGAATTCATTTATTCTCGAGACGGAGAAAGTACTCTTATTCATTCAAAAGTTTGTTTAGTTAAAAGATTCATCTACCTATTGTGCAAAATTTTGTGGACAAAAAGTTATTTCATCAATAGTTCTTTTGCTAATAAAAAGGTTGAACATAAATTTTCTAATTGTTTTGTGTGTGTGCATAATAGACAAAATAAATGTCAAATTCAAATCTATTTTGTACTAGCAAATGGCTACTGGGAGAATCCGCTACTAAATTTGGAGGATATTTCAGCTGACGCGCAATTTGTCTTGGAGTCTAGCCTAGGAAATAAAGCCCCCCAATTCGTCGGCCAGCTGCGACCACGTTCAGAGGTTTTTAACTTACTAGCTCGCGAAGTCGCGAGTAACAAGGTTCACCAAAAGTCTAATAAAACCCAAAATAACAAAAAGGGGAAGAACTTGTTCTTATTCTTCTTCTGATTTTATTCTTCCGACGGTGCCGATACTACTCGATAACGAACGAGGACAACTCAACAAGACGAAAATTAGCAATCAAAAAAAAAAAAAAAAACAAGACGAAAATTAGACACCACATGTCGGTCGGCCGGGGGAGCCGACCGGACGCCGGATGCCTTTCAGCCCACAGCGCAACACGTCGTGGACGCGGCGGCCGCGCCTGCTGCGCACCAGCGCCACGATGCGACGCGACCAAGAGATCTCATGAGGCAGATGGACCAGCACTACCCACCCCTACTACCCCAAAGCGAAAGGTACTGTAGCACGCCTGCCCCATTGCCCACCTCGAACTAGAAAGTAGAAACCCACTGGCCACTACCAATGACCTGCTGCTATTTTCTACCTGTGGTTGTGGACTTGTGGTGTGCTGCACCTTTTCTCAGATCTATCTGATAATACCGTCAGATTTGTTTGTTAATTATAAATTATATCAGGCGAAACTAACGAATAATTTGTTACGTTCATTTCCATGAGATGCACGTGAATGCCGCAAACAGCCCAACATTGCCGACCACTATCTCAGAATTTGCGCGTGTAATCAGCTCCCAAGTGGGCACTGACAGTGGCCAATATATTCAGTATTCTCATGTGACGGCCCAGCATAGACGAAATAAACTTTGAATACTTTTTTTTAGAGAAAACCCACTTTGAATCTTTGGAGGCAAGTTAATCGCCTAGCGCAAAACAATTACAATTTGTCTGAGAAATTAATGCTAGTGAACAAGTACCTTTCCGTAAGTACATAGACGAATTAAACTGTAGATCTAAAAAGAGAAGAATACTAGTAATATAGTATTTCATATATGTAAAGTGTAAGTGTAAAGTTAGAGGTATCCTTCCTTCTAGTCTGTCTTCCCATTTTCGCTGCGCTTCCTCCTAGAAAGTGTTTTCACCATCCCCTTGAGTATCTTCCAAAACCAAAACACGTTCATCACTGCAACCACCGATGGCACTGCCACCAAGCTATAGAATCCTAGGGTGAAGATGGACCTCGCCTGGGAAACAAGGATGGCATCGGCAATACAGAACAAATACAGAACAATCACACCTTTTTCACGATTGCACCAAAGATTACTTTAACAAAAAAAAACTTCATGCTGCTGCAGAAGCACCGTAGCAGCATCTCATATATTTTTTTTTCAGCAGTTGTGTGCACATGTACAGACAATTATGTGATTGCTAGTTTTTTCAGATTCACAATTTCAGAATCAGAAACAACAAAACAATCATAGCTTCTGATAATCTAGGTTTCACATTTTCTGCAAGCCTTTTTGCAGAACAACGAGGAACTACCTTTAATTTAACAGAAAAAATACTGACCAAACAGATTTTATTCTAAAAATTACATTGCAAGAAATAAATGGATTATTCCCAGGTTAATTGGTAGTACAGTGTGGTTTCAGGATGAAAAAGTTAAATACCCATACCTGATCAAGATGAAAATACATATGGATGAACATATAGATGAATAAGATTATCCGAGCAACCTGTTGCAGAAAAAAGACATGTTAATCAACACTATTCACCAGAGCAAAAGGGTCATTTAAAGAGAACGTTTAGGGTTTATTTGGAAAGGGATAAGCGGCATCCAAATCCTTTGGTTAATTCAAACTAGAGCATAAAAGTTTTTAAGACCAAATCCCCTATTCCAAAAATCCAAAATGACCCTTTTTGTGTTCCTTAAAAAAACCAAAATGGCCCTTATCAATTTGTATAGCGAAGTCATCACTAATAATTTACCCCCAGCTATCACGTCTTCAAAACAACTCAGAAGCTGCTCCTCCAGCAGTTTTTTTTTTTTTTGGCATAATTTGGCAGGTGTTCTGCCGTTTCATTTCAGTTAACATCAGAAGTTTTAGATTGTAAATGAAAAAATATAAATGGGCACATTGTTCACTGAATCTGATCAAAACCTAAAAATGGACAGTTGACAGGGATATTTTTGTGTGCTGTTTGGTGTGCGTAAACAGCAGAAATAGTAAAAGTAACAACCACAGCTGCCAAGGAACCTAACTGTGCAATGCCCTAACATTTAGAGACAACCTTCCTAAACCATATGCATTATGACTGTATAAAAAAATGTTCTAGGAAAAACTAATGACTTATGAGAGCAGCTGTTGTACCAGCCATCCAACAAATAGAGCCACACCATTGTACAAGTAAAGATTACAAGTCTTCTGACCAGCAACGTCCAAATACCTGTAGAGATCATTACAAACTCTTTTTTTTTAGAAAAAATGAATGGTATAGCCCCAGTTCTTACTAAGCAGATTAGTAACAAAGGATATTACCATCTGAGGTTCACAAAGGGAGTTGTGACTTCAGTGAAGAGGACCATGAGTATGTACATGTGTGCTTTGCCACTCAACAAAGCAAGACCAATGGCATACATAGAAAGTCCATGATGCAAGAGCTGAAACATCCGTATTAGAAAAACTAACTCCTGATATAGTGGAAACAACAATAGGAGAACTCAATTAAGAGCGAGGAGTGATACTTACATACTCCTTTCCACCTAAAGAAGGAAAATAAAGCAGGATCATAATCAAGTCGGTTAAAAAGTAACCGATCGAAACCTGCAGAGGCAACAATTGTTTTTTTTTTTTTCTTATGTCATGCGTATTATAAGAGTCAGGGAGTAAAGAAGCATCACATGTAAATAATCAAATTGCTGTGAACATATATTAAAGAAATCAAACACTCCTAACATTTTCATGTTCATTGTATTCTGGAAGACATGCAGTATATATCGACAACAAATCTAAAAGGTGGGAGAAATAAAGATGAAATGCACAGCTTACCCCAAACATGGAATCAGATAACCATGATTTTCTATCAATTATTATGCTATTGTGTGCATCTTCATTAAAGAGGTCAGAGATCATGACCAAGTAGAAAGACACGGCAGCAGCTACCAATGCATGGAGTGTAGAGAAACCCCTATCAATATGTGGCATCATATAATCAGATTAAGCAAAGCTAAAGCCATTATCTCTAAAAAAAGAAACAAAGTTAAAGCCTAAAATAATAAGAAAAGCAAAAGTGTCTAAAAACTTGTGTCTATACATATCTTACCTATTGTTCCACTCAACCTTTTGCTTGTTATTTAACATATTGTAACATTTGAAACATCGAGAACTGACCTTTCGAGTCATCTCATATACCTGTAAGGACAACAGTGAGTATATAGCATGATACAGAGTATTACAGGAATAATTTAATCCAACAGCTTGAAAGTTGAAACAGTACTCTTCTGTAAGTTCAGAATTTCAGAAGTATAATGACATTATCAATTGAAAGATAGTAGCTGACAGAGATATTACAGTATATTGGTTGAACCAAGGACTCCCTTGTTCATGTGACCCATGGAATTAATTTCTTCTGTACTCCTTTGATGTGAAGGATTACACGCTTCATGGAGAGACTTCCCTAATTTTTATCACCCAGTAACCTTCTTAAATGTTGCATAAGTTTCTCAACAAAGCATTGTAACGACCGAATGAATATGACTACATATTTTTGCTGATTACATCGAATTTATTTCTCCAATGGAACTTTCATCGAGCTAGTTCTTTTTTTCTTTTTCCTTTTCCTAAATGCCAAAAAATTAAAAATGTTATATCGAACCTTTCTTTTATTCTTGAGCAATTTCGCTCATCTTGAATGTAGACAAATCAGAAGGCTAAGTATTTACCTCGAAGCACTATTATAGGAACATGAGCACATATCCACAACTATTCTTGCACTTGATTTATTTGTGTAATCCATATGAAATTTAACGAGCTACACTTGTAAAAAAATGTCCTAAGTTTATATCACATTGACCGTTTATAACAATTGTTTCAAAAAATAGTTTTTCTCAGTAGTGCCTTAAACCTCCCCATATCTTATCATGTCTTTTTATCTTTGTAAAAAACTTTTTTTTCCCCCACGACAACACAGAATACGACGAAGAAAAAGAAAGAGAACCAGGGCAGTGACATCAAAGCTGCTGACGAGGAATCTTTCCTTGATACTAAGGAATCCGATATAATAATGCCACTATACTAACGGAGAAACTGCATACTACAGTCTTCGAGGAAGCTTCTGATCCTGTTTATAAACACCGAAAAAGAACCCTTTCTGGGAAACTATTCAACGCTATGCTGTCCACAAACTTGTATTGCGCCTACAGCTGCTGGTCAGGCGTGGTAGAAGACAACGACTGGCATCTAGATGCATCATTAACTAGCGCCGGTACGACCAACATTGACTTGTAACCAGAAGAAAAAAGACGTAGAATGATGAAAGAATCGGGTGTTTGGACTTTAATTGGACACCTCATCAGATGACATAAAGAGCAACAGGCACAACTAATCAGTCGCAGATTAAAAGGGACGAACTTTGAGTTGATGGTTTGAAAAAGGAAGGAACTTATATGAGTTGATGGCTTGAAATTCAGCTAGTGCTTGAATGAAGGAAGAAAAAACGAGGAGGAGCCAGGATAAGCGAGGGAAGCTTACAGCGGCGCACATGATGATGCCGGCAAGGACCGACGCCGGCCACAGAATCCGCTCCTGGGGCCCAAAATTCCCGTCCATCCCTCCCTCCGTCACCCGCTCCAATCGACCAACGAACAGGGGAGGAGAAGACGAAGTAGCAGCAGCAGCAGCTCCGGGATGAGGCACCAAAACGGCAACACGTTAGAACGCTGCGTTCCCAATCAGTCCTAGCACGAAACACAGCTCCGCGTTTCAATCTCCCGCGCTCCGGCAGCCGCAAAGCTCGGCAATTGACAGCGCTTGGCGGAAATCTTCGAGGATTGGTACCTGCCACCTGGATTCTGGATAGGATGGGCTGGGACTTTGCGGCGTGTAGTGTAGTCGCCGCCGCTTGTGCTTGCGCGCTCCTCTCCTCCTCTCTTTCGTGGGTTTCTTTTGTGGCCTTGACTAGACGGGGGCCGCTCGAGCGTTGAGCCGTCGGGGTTTTAAAGCGAGAGAGGCTGCGGCGGGCACACAGCATGCGACGCGAGGGGGGCGACGACTAGACGAGGGCACGAGGCGAGGTGCTCGCCTGCTCGGCGTCGCCTTGACGCCTTGTCCTTGTTGGGTCGGACAGCCACGACCCACGAGACGGGAATGTACGGGGCCCGGGCCAGTTGTCTCCGCCGCTCGCCAGCTGATCAGGCCGGGCCGGTTCCTTGCATAGTAATTGCATTGCATTGAATCGCACGGGCGAGGTGCACTGGGATCGTTATTACGTCACGTGATTTCATATCCAGCTTCAGTAATCAGTTACGTATAGCAGTTCGCACGTACCCGATCCGTTTCGCAGGATTGCAGAGGGAAACAAGATCTGGATCGTTCAGGCTCTGATCAGGGAACTAACTTCTCTGACGCATGTGTTTGACACGGTATCAAACTTGAGTGAGAAATTATTATAGGAGAGACAGAGAACCGTGCTAGTGCTGCGGTCGCATGTGATCGTGCTGAATTGCAGAGGCCGTTTTGTTTCCCACAAAGATGAAGGGAAAAAAAAAAAAACTAGCAGCAAGCAGTTTATAGCATCTACTACCATGCTGTAAGTTTGTAATCCAAAATATGGTTGGTGATTTCAGACCACCGAAAAAAAACTTTTCAACAAAAATCTTGCACAGTACAGTAGCTGGCAACAAGACCCATCACCGTTGAGGAACAGTAGCTTAGTTGGTTGGTTTTGTTAGCTAGGGAGCTGGCACTAGTTTCGGTCGAGATGTACATGTCGTAGTAGCCGGACTGCGTGCCACTGGCCTTCGCGCCAAAGCAGTTGGGAGCTTCGTCTCCACCTATTATTCATTTTTCCTTTTTCCTAATAAAAATGCAGCAAATCTCTTGCTGTCTTTAAAAAAAAAAATCAGACCACCGAGAATAAGACTACTCTCAGCCACTGGCGGAGGGTGAATATAAATTAAGGGAGGCTAATTTCAAAAGCTACCACTGTAGCTAGTAAAACTTTCCCTGCATAAGTAAAAAATAGGTAAAAATCTAAACGTTCAAAGCATATATTCCTATGATCCTATCATTACCCCCATGGCATGCATGCACAATATTCATTGTTTGCCTGCATTTAGGGCATTCACAACAATAGGATGAAATCGCCTGCTTACATGGAGGTAAGATAAAATAAAAAAGAATGCAAGGAGGCTCCGTTTGCATATCCTGAAAATACGGAATGGACAGAGACACAGTACACAGTATTCATTGGAAAGCGAGCAAGACTAGCACTTCTTCCGTCACTAGTGAGTGCATATTCTGTCTTCTCTCTCATCCACCTGGATTAAAATAGAATACACTACAGGAGGCGCCGGCTTTTCCGAGTGTCAAACTCTTTTCCGAGAGCCAAAACTCGGGCAGCCACACGGCAAAGCCAACACTCGGAAAACTGGCTCTTTCCCGAGTGTCCAGCTCTTGGAAAAGAACGACGCTCGGAAAAGGCTCTTTTTCCGAGTGTCGCACTTCGGAAAAAAAACACTCGGAAAAAAAACATTTATTATGTGTCGTTTACTCACATCCCCGCCGTTAACCTTTTCTGAGAGCCCGCCGTTAGCACTTGGAAAAGAAATATTCTTTTTTGAGTGCTGCCATCCAACACTCGGAAAAGAATATCTTTTCCGAGAGCTGTCGTTTAACACTTTCGAAAAAGAATATCTTTTCCAAGTGCTAATGGAGGCACTCGGAAAACTTGTTTTTAAAATTATTATTTTTGCCTCAACATTTTTTTATGTCGGCATTTTACATGACCTTAAAGCACATGTTCCAATTTGGAACTTGTTTATTACTTTTTTCTATATTTCTTAATTTATTTTCTTTCCTTGCATTTTTTTGGAAAAATCAATTTGAACTGCAGGTGCATGAAATAATGGAGTTTAGCGATTTAAAAATGATATTCATGATTTAGAGTGTATTTTGAGGCCGTATCCAGGGAACTCGCTTTGAAAATTTGAGCGTCTTGTTCATAAAACATGAGCGCCGGCGTCTTGGACTAAGTGTCTTAAAATTATATAAAATGCGAACCAAGTCCGAAAATCATGAAACTTGACGAAGTGTCATGTTATCGCATGTAGAGGCTATGATAAAAATTTGAGACCATTTCGATGAAGTTGTGTCGTCGGATGCTCAAAACCCAGACATCTCCGCATATGGTGAGTGTGGATCACATGTGGTGATGTGCGGGTTTTGGGCATCCGACGTCACAACTTCCTCGAGATGGTCTCAATTTTTATCATAGCCTCTACATGCGATAACATGATACCTCATCAAGTTTCATAATTTTCGGACTTCGTTCACATTTTATAAAATTTTAAAACACTTAGGCCGCACGGCGGCGCTCATGTTTCGCGCACAAGACGTTCAAATTTTTGGGCGAGTTCCTGGATACGGCCTTAATATACACTCTAAATCATGAATATCATTTTTCGAATCGCTAAACTCCATTATTTCATGCACCTCCAGTTCAAATTAACATTTTCCCAAAAATTGCAAGGAAACAAAATAAATTGACAAAATATAGCAAAATAAATTTTAAAAAATTTAAAATTTTCAAAATTAAGTTGCAAATAATGTTGGAGGGCTTTAAAAAAATATGACATGAAAAAGAACAAATAAAAAAATAATTTTCTAAGTGTCATGCTAAAGGCACTCGAAAAAGAGGATCTTTTCCGTGTGCCTGGCATAAAGCACATGGAAAAGAAATTTGTAAAAGATACAAGCCAATTTCTTTTCGGAGTGCCCGCCCAGGCACTCGGAAAAACTAAACAACAAAATATAAATCAGGCCCGGCCCAATACACACCCACTCTCAGCTCACCTCTCCCAACTCCCTCCCCCCGCCGCCCCATCATCTCCCCCCACCCGCGCTCCCCGCCCGGCCGGGCGCGCCCTGCTGCAGCGCGTCCACCACGCCCGCCAGCCCGCCGCGTCCGCCTCCCTCCCTGCGCCCGGCGTCGCGGTGCTGCGCCCGCGCCCCGAGCCAGCCCTCAGCCTTCTCCTCCCTGCGCCGCCGCCCCGCGCGCGTCCCCCGGCCCTCCAGCGCCGTTGCCCGTCGTCGCGCCACGCGGATCTGCGGCCAGCCCCGCCCGTCGGCCCCGCGTGCGGAGGCTGGCGTGCTCGCGTAGCCGGGCGCGCTCGCCCTAAGCCGGGTGGCGCGCGTGCGGGCGCAACCATGGCCAGATCCGTCGAGGGCAGCCACCATGGCGGTACGGCGGCGCGTGCTTCCTCTAGTGACGGCACGAGGTAGATCGGCGTGGGGCGCGGCCCCTCCGGTAATGGCGGTGTGGAGGCGCGTGCTCTCTCCGATGGCAGCAGCACGGGGCGCGGGCTCCCTCCGGTGCCGGGCGCGAGGCCTGGAGCCCGGCGACGCGTGAGGGCGCGGCGGCCCCTCCGGCGATGGAGAGGCTAGTTCCTTAGCGAGCCCAATCCTCGGCATCCACGCATCCACTCTGGTCCTGCCCCAGGTGAGCCTGATACGTACTTTTAGTAGCTATATAATCGTTAAATTAACATGTGTACTGCTTGGTGACATGAACAAAGCTGGTGAGAGCTCCTCCATCCTCTTACTTCGTACCATTTTGCGTTGGCTCCTTTCCCACCGCTAGATTAGATAGGCGAATAGGATGCAGACAAATTGATTGCAAATAATGCATAGGTTGATGTTCAGTAGACAAATAGGATGCTAGCTGCAGACAAATAGATTGCAGGCCGAATGAAGTATAGGATGCAGTAGCTGCAACATCAAAATTATTTTAGGCTATGTGTCCTGTATTAGTCACACAAGTTCTGTATTTTGGAGTTTCTTGTTCTGAACCAATGACCGTCCTGCCAATTAATTCAAATGGACCGTGGTCTCCTCTTGAGTTATGATAACTGCATAGACAAAAAAATATAGTCATGACATAGAGATACCTAGTAATCTTGTATGAAATAAAAGGTTTCTAGCAGATCCTAATCAGGTCAGCAACAGAAATGGATGTCCATTTTCCCTGATATAGAGTTACAGTTAGTTTTCACCCAGATAAAATTAGCTTGCTAACTTAGCTGAACTTCTTAAACTGCAAGGTCTAGTTTCTAATAAAGCACGCAGAAATACATAAACACGATCTGGTCCAGCACTTCTAAGTTGCAAATGTTTGCCTGAGTTTGTCTCTAAATTGTCAAGTGGTTGGAAGCAGAAAAAATATACCATTGGCTGTGTCAGAACTATATTGTTTTCTTACATGTGGATTAATGACCTGCTCCAAAGCACTCTTGTGCCACATTGCTAAAATTTCATCATGCAGATAACTCTTTTGAATTTACTAGTCTGTTTTTACTCCTTACTTTTGAGTAGTGCTGACCATTATTTGTTCATAGGAGGGATGAAACAAGTTCTGTCAGGACTCTGTTAATTATTTATCTGTAGATGACTTTTCCAGCACATGGATGTTGGGTTATCTAGCTTAATTGCAATGTCCTTTCAATCTGAATGCTGGTCAGAAATTGTAGCCGGTTCCTTGATAAAAGCATATATTCATGTTTGTGAACTGAAATTAATGACTTGCTGTGTGAAAGCACAGAGTGCTATTGTTTTGAAAAAAGCTACATTTTCTCAATGTCTTAATGTGAAACTTACTGTTCTGGAAATGGCGCCCTTGAGATTTGAATTCTATATTTCTTAGCTGCAACCATCTAACCTTTGGTGCACATAGAATCCTAATTCATATGATTTTATATCAGTACATATCTTTGCAGATCTTGTTTCTAAATTCAGCATTATTTCACTTGCAGATAGCACATTTGGATACCCTTTTTGTGCTTCATGTTGTATATACTGGATTACAAAAATGTCATTTTACATAGCTAGGTGAGTCCATTGGTCTTGCTTTCCCTCTGTATTACCAAGTAATGCTGGTATTACTGCATAGTTGCAATTTTTGAAGTGGGTGGAATGCAAATTTTTAGTATTATCAGATTCTAATGTCCAGTGTGCTGTTTTTCTTTCTTTGCAACAGAATATGCCATATTTGGAGATGATAAAATTCACCATCTCAAAAAGTAAGTTCTTTTGCTGTTTTTCTTTCTACTGTGTATGTGCTTTTGCTTCCATGCTGGGTCTATTACCTAATATTGCTGTGGTACCCACCAGTGTTATGAATTAAAGAAAATGAAGTTCACATGTGTTTAACTCAAATAGATCTTGCATGCTGAAAAGGAAGCAGCTTCTTATTATCAACAGTTTTCACTTCTTGATTAATTTGAGTGCCATGATGTAATGAAATATTGAATTAGCTTCTGTAGTGTTTCTGCATAGATATGTTATATTTCTTATTCCCTCGAGATGCTTAACTACCAATTCCATCACAGCCATGCTGACACGTCCCCGAACCAGTCAAATTTTTTTTGGTAGCTTTACAAATGTGGCTTCTACAAGCCATTGCCTCTGGGTGAGTTCATTGCTTTTCTGAATACATTATTTCACCAGAGCTTATGTCTTTGTTAACTTTGTAACATGCTATAATTTTTCAATTGAATCGCTTTTTTTGGTATGCTAGACTTAAATGGAGGCCATTGCTACTGAACCACCACAAGGAGGGCAAGTTGCAAAGACAAACACAAGCTATAGCTCAAGTTGTGAGAAACTTATTTGGGAAACTTAGGTGTTGCTCCTGTTTATAATTATTATTTTCTAGTCTTTGTGAGAACCTTATGTTAACTGTTCTGGTGATGTTTTGGTCGCTAGATTAGCAATGAATGATCTGACTTTGTAATAGATATGTTGTCTGGAATGAAAGGTTTATGTCTAATATATACTATGATATATTCGTGTGGTTTAGATGGAAATGTAAAAAAGCAAAAAAAATTAAAAGGTAAAAATTCTTTTCCGAGTGCAATGCCCTGACACTCGGCAAAGATGGTATAATGGGAAAAATCAGGTTTCGCGGGTTTGCCGAGTGCCATGACCACAACACTCGGAAAAGCAACCTTCTTTACCGAGTGCCAAGCTAGAGGCACTCGGTAAAAATATTGCTCTCTTTTTTTAAAAATTCTTTTCCGAGTGTGGCACTAGGAAAATTTTTTTTAAAAAAAAAAAAAGATCTAGAATTTTCGTTACTGAGTGTGGCACTCGGAAAGACAATGACGGCGTCCCCGCCTTTTGGCATGACGACGTCAAATGTTTGCCGAGAGTCGAAGTGACCCTCGGAAAAGCCTTTTCCAAGTCTTGCGCGACATCCAAAGCACTCGGAAAAGAGACTCTTTACCGTCAATTGATTTTACCGAGTGTTCTTTTTTTTCGAGTGCCACACTCGGAAAAAGCCTTTTCCGAGTGCATTTGGGCCTTTTCCGAGTGCCTTGGACACTTGGAAAAGCCGGCGCCTCCTGTAGTGATAGATGCTAACGACATCGCCCATCACTAGGGACGCCCTTAGCCTACTCCTACCATGCTGTCTTTCTTACATACACACAATCACGTACTACTCAAGTACTTCTAGACATGAGAAACTATGCAGTAGTGAAAAGAAATAGAAAAGAAAATATAGGACATGAGTAAAAATATTCCTCATTCTAAATTATAAGTCACTTAAACTTTTTTTAGTACATTAATTTTACTATACATCTAAATATACTCTGTCTATAAATACATAGCAACTTCTATGAAAAAAAATCAAAACGACTTATAGTTTGGAAAGGAAGGAGTAGTATGCATAAAAAAACAACAACATCAGCAATTTGTATGGATAAAATATAGTCTGGCTCTTACAATTTAATTTATAGTGGACTACTTAGATTTATTATTAGCCTTGCTCTAACCAGTTCAATTCAACGAGTGGTAAACTGAGATCTTGCGAATCAAAATGCTGAGGCACTAGCTCAAGCTAAGAGTCAAGATCACACATAATTCGTCGAAATGATAGCCATGCTTTTAAACATTTTGAATTGTTCCTCGGAGTTGATTTTGATGGTTGTTGAACTGAGACGTATACTCAATTCCCCCCGTGTAACAATAATATTGTACTAGGAGGTTGGTTGTTCCATTAATAGTTTTATGATTGCTTTCTTCGTCGCAATAGCAAAAAATACGATCGTGATTAGTCTGTGTTGTACTAGTGGTTTATTGCTTTTGCCAAAAGAGGTTCTCTGCTAGTCTACTCCATACTTTCCTGATTGCGCTTGATTCTGCTAGCCTATTAGCAGTACACTGTCCGGCTATCTCTTGCTCTGAAGTCGCTCTCCTCATAAATAAGCCACAACTGTGCTGATTCTGACGGAAATCTGGATTCTGCCCAGTTAAGAGCGAACTCCACGTTGCATATTCCAATCAAATCCATACCATGTTGTTTTCTTCCTCACGGCACGCCACAATGGGACATTGCACAGTCCAGGTCAAGCAAATAAGCAATGCATTTGTGCCCCCACAAATTGCAATCACAGATTCGTATTACTGTCAGACGGAGCGCTTCAGAACCTGGCCCACCGAGGACGTTCCGGGACTTGGGCCTGTACATGGGCCAGGTCAAGCGTCGCTGCAAGCATCCCACGGGTACCGGCCCGATGGTCGTGTACTCGCACCTTTTTTATTTTCAGTAAAATCGGCCTATAAACTTGCCATGACAATTAGAGATGCTGACACGGAGATGATGATGATGCATCATCATCAAAGAATGAAGTAGGTGAAGGGTGTCATTTTAATTAGCTGAAAATACGGCAGCTTAAAGCCGCTAATAAAATTGAAATGTTCACATGGAGACTTGCCCATAACAGTCTACCAGTAAAGGTTAATGTGGCAAGACGTGGGATTGTAATTGACACTATATGGCCAATGTGCAAAAGACTAGACGAGGACTGTGGGCACCTGTTTTTCAAGTGTAGGTATGTGAAGAAGTGATGGCGCCTCATGAATCTAGAGGGTGCTAGGGTAGACTTAATAAAATGTCAGTGAGGAAAGGAAACTATATAGACATAATGGAAATTGGACAAGACTATACAACTAAATGTCATTGTGTTATCTAGAGATGGTGGTCAGCAAGGGACAAAGTAAATGATGGGGGGGGGGGGGATGTAGAGTGTGGCTGAAATCCAAAGTTCACCATCTTTTTCTTGATGGAATTTGAAAAATTGAATGACGTTGGAAAGAAAACTCATCCCATGATCAAATACTCATGAAACCCTCATTCTAATGGCTTCTATAAGATCAACACTGATGGAGCATATAATTTGCATACCAGATCTAGATGGTGGGGCTTTCTGATAAGGGATACAAATGGAGACGTATGCTTGGCAGGGGCTAGTAATATGTCCTGTAGCATCTGCTCTGCAAACAGAAGCAATTTGCCACTCAAGGCAATCCAACAAGCTGCTCAACTTGGGATGATACACATTATCCTAGAGATGGATGCCTCAGTATTGGCTTCTACTCTTACCTCGACAAGAATTGATAGAAACACTGTGGGATGTTTAGTATGTAAGATTCAAGATCTGATGTAAAGTTTGTGTCCTGTAATATTGTTCAATGCAATAGACTTGCAATAAAGTAGTTGATTGTTTAGCAACCTATGGCGCATGTATGTTGGTCTCTAACTCTATATGTGTTGGTCCTAGGCCCTAGAGTTTGTAATAGAACTCGTTTCTAGCGATTTGTCTAAACATCAAGTGCAATGCAGTTGTGTTTCCTTATAGAAAAAAGAAAGAAAAAAAAAAATCCAAGTCCTCTTTAATCTTCTCTAGCCAGTCTCACTAGATTGCTTCCACGTGTCAAAACAGAGTGATCCAACCGTGAGTGCCGCAGCCCAACAACACGTATGGATGCACGCCAAGGTTCAACCGTGCATGCCACAGCCCAATAGCAGTCCATGCGGGGGGCTGTGCTTTGACTTGTACACGTGGCAAACAATGATGGTATGTATGCACGGCGAGGTAATACAGTATCCATGCAATTTTTTTGGGACCAATCAGAATCAGACACGCTTCATCATAGCTCCAAAGTCCCCGGGTAACCGGTCGTCGAACGACGATACAACGTGGTGGTAACCCTGCTTCTGCCGTTTGACCCATTCTCTCCCCCTTCCGTCGTAACGCAGCCGCGCAGGCCTCGCTCTCGCTGCCACGTGCGTCCCTGCAGAAACGTAACGCGCGTGGGCGTGGCAGAGGCACACGCACGTCGCTCTCGCCGCCGAGGAGTGCCTTTCGTTTCCGGTGACGACGACCGGCCGGTGAGGAGGGGTCTCTGCGGCGTTCGCCGTGCCATGCGCCAGCAAGATGGACGCCATGCCGATCTCCGACGGGCTGCCGAGCAACTTGACGGCGCAGATCGGCGACTCGGAGCCCAAGGCGTCGAGCACCGTGGTGTGCTACTCGCCCATGATGATCACCACCAACGGCATCTGGCAGGGGTTCAACCCGCTGGAGTTCTCCCTCCCGCTCTTCATCCTCCAGACGTCCATCATCGTCGTCACCACCCGCTTGCTCGTCATTGTCCTCAGACCCCTCCGCCAGCCCCGCGTCATCGCTGAGATCCTCGTGCGTACACTACCTCGATCCGTGTATTCATGTCTGTCAACCATGATCAGAATGCATGTATTCATTCATGTTGATCTGTGCACGCATGCAGGCCGGCGTGCTGCTGGGCCCGTCGGTGATGGGGCAGATGGAGACCTGGGCGACCATGGTGTTCCCGATGCGCAGCCTGCTGACGCTGGAGACGGTGGCGCACCTCGGCCTCCTCTATTTCCTCTTCCTGGTCGGCCTGGAGATGGACGTCGACGTGATCCGGCGGTCGGGCAAGAAGGCGCTGTTCGTGGCCATAGCCGGCATGGCGCTGCCCTTCTGCATGGGCGTCGCCACCTCCTTCATCTTCCGGCACCAGGTGTCGCGGAACGTGCACCAGACGTCCTTCATCCTCTTCCTCGGCGTCGCGCTGTCCGTCACGGCGTTCCCGGTGCTGGCGCGCATCCTCGCCGAGATCAAGCTGCTGGGCACCGACCTCGGCCGCATCGCCATGTCCGCCGCCATCGTCAACGACATGTGCGCGTGGATCCTGCTTGCCATCGCCATCGCCATCTCGGAGGTGGACAGCGCCGCGCTGTCGGCCCTGTGGGTGCTCCTCTCCGGGGCGCTGTTCGTGCTCTTCTGCTTCTACGCCGTGCGCCCCGGCATGTGGTGGCTCATCCGCCGCACCCCCGAGGGCGAGGCCGTCAGCGACATGCAGGTCTCCCTCATCCTCACCGGCGTCATGCTCGCCGGCGTGTGCACCGACGCCATCGGCATACACTCCGTCTTCGGCGCCTTCGTCTACGGCCTGGTCATCCCGACCGGCCCGCTCGGCGTCGTGCTCATCGAGAAGATCGAGGACTTCGTCACCGGCCTGCTCCTGCCGCTCTTCTTCGCCATCAGCGGCCTGCGCACCAACGTCCAGAGGATCAGCGACCCCATCACCGTTGGCCTTCTCGTGCTCGTGTTCGTCATGGCCAGCTTTGCCAAGATCATGGGCACCATCATCATCGCCGCGCTCTACACCATGCCGTTCCGCGAGGGCATCGCGCTCGGCTTCCTCATGAACACCAGGGGGCTCGTGGAAATGATCGTGCTCAACATTGGAAGAGACAAAGAGGTTTTAATTATTACTGGTGTCGTCACAGCAGGGCGTTGATTGCTTGGTTTATTTTTCTGGCTGATGTGCCATGATCACTGACTGTGTTCTGCAGGTGTTGGACGACGAGTCGTTTGCGGTGATGGTGCTGGTGTCGGTGGCCATGACGACCCTGGTGACGCCGGTGGTGACCGGCGTGTACCGGCCGTCGCGGCGCCTCGTGGGCTACAAGCGGCGGAACCTGCAGCGCATCCGGCACGACAGCGAGCTCCGCATGCTGGCCTGCGTGCACACCACCCGCAACGTGCCGTCCGTGCTGTCGCTGCTGGAACTCTCGAACCCGAACAAGCGCTCCCCGATCTTCATCTACGCGCTCCACCTCGTGGAGCTCACGGGCCGCGCCTCCAACATGCTCGCCGCCGCCGCGGCCTCCTCCGCGTCGAAGCAGAGCCGGGGCGGGTCGGGATCCTCCCTGCCCCCCGTGACGGAGCACATCTTCAACGCCTTCGAGAACTACGAGAGGCACACTGGTCAGTGCGCCGCGCCTACACACCATGCAATTGCATGCGTACAATTAATTGCACCAGCTAACCCAGAGCATGCTGGCCGTGTGTGACGACGCATGCAGGAGGCGTGTCCATCCAGACGCTGGCGGCGGTGTCGCCGTACCAGAGCATGCACGAGGACGTGTCCGTGCTCGCCGAGGACAAGCACGTGTCGCTCATCGTGGTCCCGTTCCACAAGCAGCAGACGGTGGACGGCGGCATGGAGCCCATCAACCCGAACGTCCGCGGCTTCAACGAGAGCCTCCTCTCCTCGTCCCCGTGCTCCGTCGCCATCCTCGTCGACCGCGGGCTCAGCGCCGCGGCGGCGCGGATGGCCACCGAGCACCACGTCGCGCTCTTCTTCTTCGGCGGGGCCGACGACCGCGAGGCGCTCGCGTACGCGTGGAGGATGGTGGAGCACCCTGGCGTCACCCTCACCATCGTGCGGTTCCTCCCGCCGGACTACCGGTCGCGGTCCGTCTCCGCCTCGGCCTACCGCCCGTCGGCGGCCGACTCGGACTCGCGCCACATCACCATCAGCGCCGAGGGCAAGAGCGAGCTGGAGATGGACGAGGACTACCTCAACGAGTTCCGGGCGCGCAACCACGGCAACAACGCCATCTCCTACGCCACGCGGATGGTGGCCAACAGCGAGGACACGGTGGCGGCCATGCGGGGCATGGACAACAGCCTGCACGAGCTCTACATCGTGGGCCGCCGCCCAGGCGAGGTCGGGTCGCCGATGACGGCGGCGCTGGAGGAGTGGATGGAGAACCCGGAGCTGGGGCCCATCGGGGACATGCTCGTGTCCTCCGACTTCTCCATGTCGGTGTCGGTGCTGGTGGTGCAGCAGTACGTGGTGGCCGCGGCGCCCGCCCCGTCCCGGCGCCGGCCGCGGGCAGCGACCCCGTGCGCCAGTACGTGAGCAACGCCAACCAGCGCCCGGCGTCCGGGGCATACCGGACGAGCGCCGCGTCGGCAGCCAATAGCAGGTGGTCTGGCTCTAGTGGCACCGTAGGCTTCTGACCATCGTGTACTTCATCGTTTTGAACCATTCAGGAGGTTTGTGTTTTATTGTTGGTGTAGTGTATGTATACTACTGTATTCAAATTTCGATCGGGCAGGTTATTATGGGCTTATATGGCCATTGGCCAATGTCATACTGTAGGTCCGTGTCTGCTTTGTTGCACTGCCATGGAATGAAACGTGACAAAACTCAAAAGGGCTGCAAACTTTTCTCTGTTTTGAAAGTGATCTTCTTATATACTTTATTTCAAATTATAAGATGTTTGACTTTTTTTTACTTTAATTGATTGCTCATCTTAATCAAAACATTTGCGCAAACATACTCAAATTTAAATCATTCTTGAAGAACTTTTACGAATAAAGCAAGTCATGATAAAAAAAATGATATTTTGCATCATTTTTTTAATAAGACATATGGTCAAACTTGGTTTTAAAAAAAATCAAACATCTTATAATTTGTGAAGGTGGAAGTATAACAAAAATAGAGTTTGCAGAACCCACTCTTAATCTTAATTTATTTTGCAAAATTGTTCTCCAACAACTCTCTGTCTTAATTCCCTACCTCATCACCTGAAAATACCTCATCACCTGAAAATATACATGCGTGTGTCATAGGGCAGTCTATTGGTGAAAGGAAAAAGTCTAAATCACCCCCTCAACTATAGTGGGTGGAGTACTTTACCCCCCCCCCAACTATAAAACCGGATATTCTACCCCGAACTTTTAAAACCGGTCAAATTACCCCCAAAGCGGTTTTGGGGCGGTTTTTTTGGCGACGATAACGTGGTTTTGTCTTTTTCTTTTTTTTCATTTTATTTGAATCTTTGAAAAATCATAGTAAATCACAGAAAAAATTATAAAATAGAAAATCTAATTTTGTTGGACTCCACATCAGTAGATCTACACAGTAAATATATAATATAGTATATTTTAGTACAAACGTTTTGCTATAATTTTAGACCTATGTTTTTTTGTAATTAAATAGAATAATTCATAGCCGTAATTTCTGTGGCCGAATTGTGGCGAAATTTTTTATGGTGAGCTTATTATGATATGCTTGAACTGTAGTAAAAATTTTATACTTATTGGATCATATATAACCTAGTTATAGATTTATTTAGGTTTATACTTAGGTTTATGCTTGTTTAATATAAATAAATCTATAAATGATCCAATAGATATAAAATTTTTACTACAGTTCAAGCATACATAATAAGCTCACCATAAAAATTTCACCACAATTCGGCTACAGAAATTACGGCTATGAATTATTCTATTTAATTATAAAAAAACATAGGTCTAAAATTACAGCAAAAACTTTGTACTAAAATATTCTATATTATATGTTCACTGTGTAGATCTACTGATGTGGAGTCCAACAAAATTAGATTTTCTATTTTATGATTTTTTTTGTGATTTACTATGATTTTTAAAGATTCAAATTTAAATAAATAAAAAAGAAAAAAGATAAAACTATGTTACTGTAGCAAAACCACCGTCCCAAACCGCTTCAGGGGTAATTTGACCGGTTTTAAAAGTTCAGGGGGTAAAATACCCGGTTTTATAGTTGGGGGGTAAAGTACTCCACCTACTATAGTTGAGGGGGTGATTTAGACTTTTTCCATTGGTGAAAGGATGTGAAAAACAATAAAGAGTAGGGCAAGGGTCTCAATCAATACAAATGTGCAATAGTGAAATATAAAAGTGGTTAAGGTATTTTAGAAATAGTTTGTGATTCCTTATGCAAAATTGTCTTCTATAATTTAGAAGCAAAATTTAGAAAGTGTAAACTTAATAAATGTGCTTCTATGTTTTTTAGCCACTTGAAAATCTTATTGGTTCACTAATTGATTTTATTAGGAACTCCAAGGTTCGATCATATGCTCATGATTTGATGCACTCAAAAAGAAAAGATCGGATACAGATGTGCTCGCACCATTTTCTCTCTGAGTGATAGAAAAAAGGAAAAAGTCTACTTTGGGTCCCCTAACTTTCACGAAAGTCTGCATGTCATCCTTGAACTCCAAAACCAGATAAAACACATCCCTCAACTTTTAAAACCATTTATATTATATCCCTCAGTGGTTTTCAATAGTGGTTTTGCTACAGTAAAAGTGGTTTTGCTACAATAAAGGTGGTTTTATCTTTTTTTATTTATTTTGGCTAATTTCTTTAAAAATCATAGTAAATTATAGAAAAACCATAAAATAGAAAATCTAATTTTGTTGGAATCCATATGAGTAGATCTACATGGTGAACATATAATATGGTATACTTTAGTACAAAGTTTTTACTGTATAATTTATTTTAATTATAGAAATGCACAGATCTAAAGCTACAATAAAAACTTTGTACCAAAGTATAACATATTATATGTTCATTATGTAGATCTATTTATGTGAAGTCCAATAAAATTAAATTTTCTATTTTATGATTTTTCTATGATTTACTATGATTTTTCAAAGATTAAGCCAAAATAATAAAAAGCAAAACCACTTCGAAAACCGCCGAGGGATGTAATATGAACGGTTTTGAAAGTTGAGGGATGTATTTTATCCGGTTTTGGAGTTCAGGAATGACATGCAAACTTTCGTGAAAGTTAGGAGACCTAAAGTAGACTTTTTCCTAGAAAAAAACTGCGCAATTGAAGGATCTGTCGGTGAAAAGAATCCGGGCCGATCAAGTGGTGATCTCCCTTGGTGGTCCGTCATCTATGTGGTCCGTCATCTATTGGCCTTTGGGCTACACTTTGTTAGGGCTAGGGCCGTGGGAGCCCAACGTCCTTTGCCGATGCCGTTTCTCTCTCGGTCTCCAGATTCCAGAAGCCTTCTGTCCGGCTGACCGGCTGTGTTGTGAATTGTGATGCTTAAACACTGGAGTGTTTTTTTTTTCCTTCCATTGTACCTTGAGGAGCTACACTGTTTGTTGCGATTTTTGTATTGTACTACATGCGTTCTTTATGGTCCTACAGTGTCATTGCGCTTGACGAGCTTTTTATGTTAATCCTTTACATCTGTTTGTTGCGATTTTTGTATTGTACATTCCTCGGGACAAGCATGAGGTCGTTCTTTATGGTCCTACAGTGTCATTGCGCTTGACGAGCTTTATGTTAATCCTTTAATCTGGTATGTTGTCAAAAAAGATCCTTTAAATTAATCTGGTAGTTCAATCAATCTCCACAAGTTTTTTCAGAAAAAGGTTTTCCCGCTTTATCTGGAAGAAAGAAAGTATATGAAAAGAAAAAAGGTTCCAGGCTCGTCCGCCGACATTGCTTGACTCCAAACACCGAAACTTACACCAAACTACTCTCAGACGAGCTACGCGTGTTGTTCCAAATTTAGTCATATATTTGAGCTTCCAGGAGCTTCTACATCCATCTTGCTTCCACATGATTCTCGATGGTTCATTTGCCCTTTTCTTCCAATAATTGTCTCACAACATGCTCCAACTTTTCAGTTAGTTATATAAATCGGCTGATAAGATAAACTGACTGTTTTGCTGTAACTAATAACTCAGACTGATAAAACAAGCAAATAAAGCAAAAGTTACGGTCCTGAGCACCATCCTCGAGTCTTGCCAGCCGCCGCCCTACAAACCCATTTTACATGCCAGCAGTCACCGTAAAAACTAAGTGCATTTCACAGTTTCCACTTTCCAGTACTCCATAAGATTCATAAGAAGAAACCCATTTTACATGCCAGCAACAGCAACCGCCCTCAAGTCTTGCCAGCAGCCCTGTTCGGCTGCAGCAAACAGTGTGTTCTTAGCCCCGTTTAACAGATTAAGAACACCTTTTCCACGTATCCAGAATTTGGCTACTTATTCAAAATCAGTACCAATATTGTCATGTATCCGTGTGTCTGAATTCCAAGTAGTGGAATCACACAACAATAAAAAAAAAAAAAAATAGTGCTTAACAGATTTGCTTTCGTTGCAAAATAAACAAGTCAGCTCCAACATAGATTCAGCTTAAGTGGTGAGAAAGTTCTCTTGAAGGCAACCTTCAGGTATTGTCCATCCCAGATACTAGCAATAGTTACATTCTTTATTTCATTAGACAATACAGAGGCTAGATCACTAGAATCTAATTTTTCTACCATACTACATTTATTATCCTCCGCCATTTAAAACCCATCCTTTGACAGATTTAGCTGCCCAAAGCACCCATTTCCAAAAGGGGAACTCCACAAGATCCAGTAACATGATACAGAAACCACCTTTTATCTGTCCATTTCAAAGGGCAGCAAATAAAACCACGCTAGTAATCCTAGTGCTTTAGCACTTTTATTATCGAGCCCCGCAAGATTAACCCCTATATCACGCTCGCACGTTCTTGGGAATAATAGCATTATAATAAAACTGCCAACAAAAGATCTCACAAACAACACAGTACAAAGCAAAAGTGCTATACTACACCTGTCTCCTGCTGCTACTGCAGACTACAGTTCAGAAAAAGGAAAAAACAATCCCGCCACAAGAGATGCTCTGCTCCTATCCTGCTATCCATCTGTGCGGCGTCACAACTCACACAACTGCAATCTTTCTTGGATCGCAAACCCCGGTCGCATCATTGCCCAGCTCCCACATGGCCTGTCCAGCTGCTGATCAGCTGATCACCCAGCTGCGGGGCCAGCAGCAGCAGCCGCGTGTGTGAATGTGTGATGCGCAGGGCAGCAACGCGGCCAATGCAAGCGCCCTGCGATCACGGGCGTGCCTCTACGGCTCGATCTGCTCCCATGCATCACCGATCGATCAGCTGGGGCACTGTAGCCGCCGTCCTGCGACTACATGCCAATGCCAATATGCCATGGCGATCATATCCTTGCGGCACGCAAGCTACAGTCCCCATCGGCGCCGCCCCATTCAAAACGAGGGCCGGCACGAGGGAGCAACGCAATGTGCGACCGCTCAGCGAGCGGCGGACGGTCCGTCCTCCCTTCCCGCCACGCACGCCGCGCTCGGTTCGGTCACGGAGAGCGATGGTGTCGGGCCCCGCTGGGGACACGCGCTGCCCTGCCTGGTTGTCAGCGCGGATTGGAGGGCGGGAGCCGGGACGGGAGGCAGCTTAGCGCTCGCGGGGGGGATTGGTGGGCGCTTGATTACGGCCTCTCAGCTTAGCTCGTCCGGCCTGCCAGTGCAAGTACCAGACAGGAGGACAGCATGATTAGTGGTGGCGATGATGATGAGATTAAAGCCGCTGTGCGTATTAATCCCCGTGTCTCCTCCCCGTCCCCCATGTCAGCTTCGAGCGATGGGTGGGATCCCCTGACCTAAATGCGCGGGGCGAGAGAGCGACCTCGTGGCGTCTTGCAGCAGCCTCGCGCCATCATGGACTCATGGTGTCGGCTAGGACATGCATGGCTTGCCTTTTTTTTTTTTTTTTTTTTTTTTTTGAGAAAACATGCATGGCTTGCCTGGGCCATGAACATGATGCATATGCCCTGCCAGGGACGGCGTCTTCGTTCTCTACTACGTCCGCGTTAATTGGTCCTGACTCCTGAGCTTGCAAAAGCTAGCTTAGTGGGGGGATGAACGTATACCCAGACGACAGTGATCATAAAAAGGCAGTAGCTAGGCATCTTTAATTCCCAACAAGAGGTTAAAGCCTTAATGGGTGAACTGGTGTGTGCTACAGATACTCGATCGAGCAAGGGGTTCTACATGCAACGATAATGGCCGGCAGGGGGACTTGACTTTGCGCTTAAAAATTCCATGCTTAATTTGGTGGGTAGATGTGTCTCCTTAAGCTAAAGCAAACATTTGTTTTAAAGAACGACGATCTTCGTTAAGGCTAGTGTTGGCATCTATATATATATGACATACAATAGAATATGAAATCTAAAAGGTGGTGCATGCAGGACTGGGTGCATGATGGTTTTCTAAGGAGAAAATGACGAGTATTCTATGGGGTTACAGTAAACTATTTTGAAACCACATCATGTTTCAAGTTTTCAGCTCATACAGCATGCATAGTACTACTTCCAATACAGCTGTGGGCTCGAACAAGTCTCTGCCAACACTGTTGGTCTTCTCAATCGTCGAGCATCCTAGCTACCAATCAACAGAGGAAAACCAGCTAAGATAGCCTGATTGCTCAACCGTTCTATATGGATGGGTAGCACATCAATAGACGTCGCGTACCTACTTGGGTTGGCTATAATATGGTAGTCGTCTTATTCTCTCTTAATAAAAAACATGACAAGGCAATTATGAAAAAAAAATAGTAATCCTATAGCACTCGACAGTTATGGAAAATTAATTTTTAATAGGCACTTTGTAAGGGCATTCTCAATATAAGAGATGGCCACATCACCTACACACAATAAGCACTGATTTGTTCATCCTTCATTGCCTGTGTCTCTGTTTCTCATTTGCCAACTAGAAAAGGGCTCGTCACCACCACCGCGTCTACACCTTTAAGCCACAACATTGCCTAGGTCATATGTCCCTCTGATTTGTTGCTTCCCCATGCCAACACAACCATCTCTCTCGCTCCTAGCTTAGATCTGATCACCATCCTCCCTGTCCTATCTCTCAATGCATTCTAGCACATCGGTCAAATCTAGAGGCGACGATATGGCTTGTCCCACCGACAACACATCCCTTTTGCCCCATTCGCTCCCCATTCTACCCATGGCCATTACCAACCATATGCATAGGCGGACACATCTTGAAGCACAAGGAGCATGAGCTAGCCCTTGCTGGATGGTATCATACCGAATAGCGAAGGGCCCAGACTGCATCCTCCCATGACCGATGCATCTTGGTGCAACAAGTTGTTGTTTGCTCCTGTGACTCCTACTTCATTGTGGGATAAGGCAGATCTTTTTTATTTTTATGCACAACACTTTGCTTGTCTTTTGACTAAATATAAGAAGGAGGCCATCACAATCTTTGATTGAGAAGGGATGCTCTAGGAAGAAAAATAGACCAGCCAGGGTTACCGCTATAGCAATGTCCGCATTGGGCATTTGAATGCCAAGCCACATCCACAGAGTTGGCTCACAAGTTGGGAGCTCCTATAAGAAGAATCCACTTATCCACTCCTAGATTGCAACTATGAGCTTCACTTGTGTGACACCTAAAGTTAATTCTGTCAGCTTCACCAGTAGTTGAAGTTCGTAAAGCATTAGTTCCAGTTCAATTTGTATCGAGTCAAAAGAAATCCAACCTTTTAGGGGCAATTTCACCAATACGTTAGATGTTTTGTTGTGTAGGTATGCCAGTTGTTGTGATAATTATGCCAATTTAGCTATTAGTAGAGTTGTTAGTTGAGTTGAGTTCAACCTAGTTGGGCTCGGTTGAGCGAGTAGTTATTCATCTAGTTGAGTTGTTAGTGGTGTTGAGTGGCTAGTTTGTCTGTTATTGTACTGATGTTGAGTGTGGTGCAGGCACACACCATCTCTAATTGTGTGATTTTAGGGCCCTGTTTCCACTAAAAAACTAAGCTAGCATCATGTTTTTTCCTACTAATAAGATCTATGGCAGATCTTTGGTTGTCCTTATAAAAAAAAAAATCTATTTTCACCTCATATGAAGTTGACTTATATATATAGATCTGACAGATGCCTTGTTGAGGGTGTTCTAAGACGCTATGATAATATGAACAAAGAAAAAAATGAACTATCACTTCATCTCAAAATAGACTTCTACATCCTAGGCACATAACAATATAAAGTAGTGTCATGTAGAAAAAATCAAGTGCAAAATACGATATCCCAAAAAATTCAAATGCACGTGAGGCCAACAAACATAAGAACCCCAAGTTCATTCGCTGCGTACGTACACGTCGGATCCATCTCGGTCTTGCCATCCTTTTAGAAAAATATTAACATTAGGGTAAATTACTAATAGTTCCATATACCACAGGGAATTTGTGCGGTTGGCATTTAACACAGAGCAATTATAAATTAATAGTGATACCATCATCATGCCAATAATGCTTACAGCATCTAGCATTGAGTAATCACTGGCGATACGTAGACCACATGCTCTGGTGGAGCTAGAGCCAGGTGTAGAGGAAGATATCCTATAATACTGTCGAATAGAGAAATATAATTGCGGAAATCTAGTCCCGGTCTGGACGTGGTCTTGTTGACCGAAAACAATAGTTTTCTGAGTTTAATTTGAACTAATGATCAAACAAACAATCGTCCTCTCCATCCTCTAATCAATCAGCTTCGAGTGTAGTTTAATTAGCGGCGCTGAAGATGTTCTGATCACGTAAGCTTAGCGTTGTTTGCGCGCTCCTTCTACTAGCTTAATGACAAGGGTATTCTACTAGCTTAATGACAAGGGTATTTAAAATTTTGATCTAATAATCGTATTTTGACAATGATTTATTTTTATAATATATAAAAGTTTTTGAATAAGCTACTACTATAGTTTAATTTATCTCACGAACACAGCCAACCAATAGCGTACGTGCAGGTGGATCTATCCGAACTTAGTTGAAAACATTATATTGTTTATTAGTTCTTCCCGCGTGATAACATTTTACTAAACCTCTGCCCCACGTATATGTAGTCCAGCTGCTGCACCAAGCTAAGATGGTCAGCGACGACGTCGTCCCCGATCGAATGCAGCCGAAGAAACTGATGGTTGGTATTCTTCCTCGTCCATAATCACAACAACACACACATGTCTGCACACAATGGATCCATGATTGGTAACACCGTTAGCCTCATCGGATAATAAACCGCTGACACTGCATGCTCAGCTTTTGATAATCTCATGCACTTCATCATAGTCACGGCGTTTATCCAAATGAGTAAGCAACGTGCTGCTCTTCTAAACTTCAGATCAATAATCTAGATATATACTCACTGAGCATTAGCAATAAAATTTAGCCGACCTAGGTTAGACTGCGTTTAGCAGGGGGGCCTGCGCGGTGCCATTGGGCATCAGCATCGCCATCAGCCCGGTCAAGGAAAAATTAAGTAAAATGAGGGCGTCTCCATCAGCCGCGTCGTTCCAACCCCTGCGGTACGGTTCTAGCCAACCTCTACCCGCCCAAAGCTTCGCCTGCCGCCGCGTGTCCAGCCCCAGCCCGCGCGCCGCCGGCCCCTGTCCCGTCCAATCAATTTTCTTAATTAGCAAATTTCTACTACGGCGCAACCGCAATCTGCCGTGCCGGCATAATGAATAATTAGCGTCCGAATCAAGCCGGTAACGCGTCGACGTTCTGTGCGTAATCGCATGCATTATCTCGACCCCGAGATAATAAACTGCAAATACACCACCGCAAAATTAAAACAACTCTTCATCATCTACGTAATCCCCCATCACATTTAGCACGCTGGAAACGTTTCACATTGGCTAGCTAGGTAGCTACAAATTAATTTCAGTTTGTTCCGATCGATCCAACTGTTTCGAATTGATATGCTCACCACGTCCACAGGGAAAAAATCTTTCTATATAATAATCTTTTGATTGTCTCGTCGCTTTTAAATTAAAACTGCTATACGCACTGTTCCTCGTGGCCTACCGAGATTACATTTGGATCTGCGTGCTACAGGACGCCGAACATGCATGCAAGCATCCGTTCCGTTGCACCAGTTTGCTTTGGCTAAAGCGCGAGGCTGCCACTGCCAACCATAATTCGGAGTCCGTTATCACCCCGGCCGGCATCCCATGTCGTCAGCGTGCCCCACACACGTTAGGGGCCAAGGCACACATGCCTTTGTTTGTTCGCTTGCCCACTGTATATATACAGAACACATCCTCTCCCACCTCCCTACCAGCCTCCACTCAAAGCAGCCAGCCAACGAGACCTAGCTGCCTAGCTGCTAGCTAAGCCTGACCGCTACTCAGCAACCACCTGAGAGAGAGCTGAGACCCCCGATCCTTCCGTGTCCTGATCCGCTCGCTCGATCACCGGGGAGCCTGGAGAGGTTGATCGACGACCAGCAGTCGAGCTAGCTAGCTAGCCACCGATCGACGACGACGCATGATGGCGAAGGTCCACCCCAACGTGCTGCCGTCGTCGTCGCCGGCTGAGAGAGCGGCGGGCGGCGGCGAGGAGGAGGCGGCGGCGACGTCGCTGACGGTGTGGCGCAAGTCGCTGCTGTTCAACTGCAAGGGGTACACGGTGTTCGACGCCAGGGGCGACCTCGCGTTCCGCGTCGACAGCTACGACGCCGAGGCCGAGGTCGTGCTCATGGACCCCGCCGGCCGCGCGGCCTTCACCGTGCGCCGCAAGCGTCTCAGCCTGTCCGGCGAGCAGTGGCTCATCTGCGCGGGCGAGGACACGCGGCGGCCCGTGTACGCCGTCAAGCGCGGCGGCGGCGGCAAGTCGATGGCGCGCGTGACGCCGTGCGCCGCCGCTGCGGGCGCCGGCTCCGTGGCCTCGTACGAGGTGGAGGGGTCCTACGCGCACCGCCGCTGCGTGGTGTACGACGCCGAGCGCCGCGCCGTCGCGGAGGTGCAGCCCAAGGAGGCGGTCGTCGGCACGGACGTGTTCCGCCTCGTGGTGCAGCCGGGGGTCGACGTGTCGCTCGCCATGGCCGTGGTGGTGGCGCTCGACCAGCTGTTTGGGAGGCCGTCGCTCCTCAGGAGCTGGTCCTCGCCATAGATTCATTATTCATGCATGGTTTCTTTGTTCAGATTAAATTCGATCTAGATAGTGTTTTTGCCCCTGGACTTGCATGGGGTTGTGAATTATCACTAGAGATGATGCTGATAATTCGATCTGCCTGGCGGCGTGGGGGATGAGAGCAATTTCTGTTCTTGCGTGCTTGCCCCAAAACACCCTGGTCGGGCCAATTGGGATTTTTTTTTCCCTCTCTCCCTCTGAGTGTCTCGATTCTCTTTGGTTGGCACAGATCCAACAAAAGCCATGAATCATGTAAAGAGGGGATGGAGATGTAAATAAATACCTCGAGAAACAAAGAAAAAAAAGGAGAACCAGACTATTTGTTTTTTGTAACATATATATGCTACTGCTATCCGATTATTTTTTTTTTTTTGAGTAATCTGCTATCCGATTATTTGTGAAGGTGAAATATTGTCCTTTATGTACTTCTGCTGGTATCTTTTTTTATCCTTGCGTCTTGATCCACTCGAGTGCTATTTTTGGGCACGTCAGGCTGTCGAAGCCAAAGGCAACACTGACACCTTCCTGCGTCGTCGTCTTCTACTCCGGCCGTAAACACAACACGGATCGGACATGGCGAATCTCACGCTTGGAGCAACGATTTTGTTGGCCAGGCAGAGGATCGGACAATCGAGAGTCGTTTCTCGCCCGGGACCCTGGCTGCTATCCTGGACCTGGAGAGACGACGTCGCACACCTGGTCCTGCGCCCTGCCTGGGACTGGACTTCGGTGGAAATTCTGTTCGAGCATCAAGAGGCAGGCAGGTTGGTGCCCTGCTGCTTTCCAGGTACCAGGGTGCTAATTCCGGCCGTCCAGCTAGCTGATAGAGCCTGAGCGCCGAAAGATACCCAGGTACGCAACCTATATACTCCGTATATCTGATCGTCGGCGTTTTGTGTTTACAAGTTATAGTCTGTGCAATAAATCTTCTCACGGATCTTGCATATAGCATAGTGTC
>JADLZL010000494.1:0-13149 GCA_015844335.1 Chrysopogon serrulatus | reverse complement strand
AGTGGTTCTAGTACCAGGTAATTCGTGCGTGCTCCCAACCCTGGATGGTGTGCAAGAAGGACACAAGAAGGTTTTGTATTATCCTGCACCAAGGTACTGTGGGTAGGGTGTACAAGCAAGTGGAGAGAGGGAACTGTCCCAAAGTCTAGTGTGAGATGAGTGAGTGTGTGTGTTTGTTTGCCAAGGAGGGTGCTTGACTTGCTTCTAGGATTCACTTGTCCCCGGAAGGACCCCGTCCCCCCTTTTATAGCCGGAAGGGGGAGGGCGGGCTTCCTGTCTGATGTTTGAATAGGAAAAGGGCGGTGGGGCGCCGCCTCATCTGCCGAGGGACCCGGGGGCTCCCTCTCTCCTTGTGCCGAGGCCGGGTGAGGCGGCGGTTTATCTTGTCTGGCGCCCGCCTTGTCGATGGCGGGCGCCGTCCGTGGAAGTCGGCTCCTCGTTCTTGGTGAAGGAGGGGCGTGCCCTCTGCCGAGGGGGTCGGCGTGGGGCGTCATGATGGCGTGCCCAGTGCAGTGGCTGCTTTAGCTTTGACTCACTCCCGGTCCGGGCTCCACGGGCAGCGGCATCGTTGTCGTATCTGGCGTGGCGGCGTAGAATCGGCGTCTGAGGCCATCTTAAAATGCCCGGCTCACAGAAGCCCCAGGTGCCTGATGGCGAGGCCTGCCGAAGACTCGGCTTGCCGTCACGAGGTGGCGCCCGATGCTCTGCCGGGATGCGGCATGCTCCGTATTTGGACTTCCCGTGATGGGACACGTTACGAGGGTTGAGTCATCATGTACGCCCTACGATGGCGAGGCATGGCGCTCTTGTAGGGATTGCGTAGTCGTGGCGTGGGCGCGAGTGGTGGCAGGGGCGGCTCCCATCCCTGCCGAGGGGCTAGCGTCGGCTAGGCGATCCACTTGTGGGAAGGCGGACGGTAGATATCGCGTCAAGTTAGTGGTCGAGTCCTTGACCGGGTGATGCGGCGTGTCGTCAGAGAGCCTTAAGCGGGAGGGCTCGGTCGGGACGGAAGCGGGGAACTTCGTCAGAGCCTTGCTAGGGAGGCCTCGGGCGGCGGGATGTTAGTGCCCGTCAGAGGCCTCGGCGGGGAGGCCTCGAGGCGGGCCAGGCGTTAGTGCCCGTCAAGGCCTCGGCGAGGGAGGGCTCGGTCGGGACGGAAGGGGCGGGCCTTCGCCGAGCCCTGTTGAGAGGCTCCGGGCGGCGGAGGCAGTGCCCGTCCGAGGCCTCGGCCGGGGAGGGCTAGGTCGGGACGGGCGGACGCCGCCAGGCCTCCTGTGAGAGGCTCGGACCCAGTCGGAGGCGGACGCCCGTCCCAGGGCCTCTGGGGGAGGCTCGGGCGAGGCGGAGAAAAACGGGGAACTCGTCGAGGCCTTGATGAAGGAGGCTTGGATGGGCGGAAAGCTAGGCGCTTGCTTTAAGTCCCCGCAATGTGGGCTCGGTGGTGTTGAGGTGCCGCGATCTTGGCTGGGCCTTGGCCGGGGGCCGTGTTTGTTTCTTGTGTGGCCTAGTTTTAGTTTCTTGGGCCTAATTGTTAGGAGGGCCCTTAATTTGGTCCCCGACGGTAGCCCCAGGAGCCTCACGAGGAGTAGAACACTGGATTCGGAGAATTTGGTCGTGCTTCTTAATCTAGTTAGATGCTTAGGACTGGGCTGTTAAGATGCTCTGGCGTTCCCTCTATTTGGGTCTTGTGGCCGCTGGGCGGGTGTAGGCCCTCGGAGGCGTGGTGATCCGGATTGTCGTGCTTGGTGAGGGGTGTTACGCTCACCTCTCGGGAGGCTGTTCTCCGGTGGGGGTGTAACCCAGGGCCTCGGGAGGGTGTGGGTGCTTCTCCAGGGGCTCACATGTTTCAGTCGAGTGTTTACATGGTTTGCCAAGTCTGGGCCCGCGTCGTACCGTCAGGGGGCATGGCGTGGTTAGATGGCGTTTCCCTACTCATTTGTCTTAGGGATGATAGCCCCGAGCCCCGTTCGGGCGTGGGAGGCGGCTGGCGGGTGGCCGTTAACCGTGAGCCGCCTCACGCATCCCTTCGCGGGGAGGATGGATTTTGTCCAACGCCGGAGTCGGTGACGAGTGTCACACGCAGCAGATGGGTGGTGTTGGCGGGAGGATCAAGTGGCCTTTGTGCCAGATTAGTTAGGGGTTGGGCCGGGAGGCGCGTTCATAAGAGCACACACGGTGTCCACGAGGCGGGGCCGAGGCCCGTCCGGGCTCGAAGCACGCGGGATCCCCTTTCTCGAGGTGCCGTGTATTTCGGATGCTACAAGGGCTGACCCCTGCTCCTTGAGAACTATCACGATGTATGAGGCCGTCAGGCGCACGACTCTGTGAAATGCGAGGGAGCTGTCGAACCACGAGATGGGCGGCTTTCGTACCTCCGGACCGTAATGGGCCGTCGCCCGGCTCCTTCCGAGGAAAGGAAGCGGCAGTGTGTACACCCCGGCGTAGGGGGCGATGAGCGCGCCTTTTTGAGTGGTCGGCCGGGATGTGGAGCGCCCGCGCTGGCAGTGGCGGGCCCCGCTTTCTCCAGTCGTGGCGATTCCGTGCACGCGTGCTTGCGGGTCCCACGAGGGATGTGATGTCTGTGGCTGCGAGCTGCCACCGAGAGCCCGCAGCGCCCGGTCCCAGGTTACGTGTGCGGGATTTTATGTGGAGAAAAAACTCTGCATGCGTGCGTGGCGCCCTTGAGGCCGTGTGGTAGTGGCCGCTCGTCTTGCCCGGCGCTGAGTCTCCGTCGCGGCGATGTGCCAGAGTGGGAAATCCGAGGCGCGATCGTGTATTAAATGCGGGCGGAGTGAACCGGCTGGGGTTTTACGGGTATAAATACAGGGTGTGGGCGGCCCCGTGCAGTTTCTTCTCGCTTCCTCACCCTTGCGCCCGCTTTCGTTTCCTCCGCCGCCGCCCATGCATCAGCGCCGCCGAGGAAACGGGAGCGAAAGGAGAGAAACCACACACATCTGCCACTAGCCCACCGTCGCCATGGCGCGAAGGCCGAGATCGTCGGCCTGGCGGAGGGAGTGGGAGGCGAGCTCGTGGCCTGCCGGGCCCATGGCGCTCGTGGGGAAGGGCTTCTCGGCCTGGCCCGACCCGGCCTCGCGGAGGTGGATTGTTCCGCTTGGCTGACCACTGTCCCCACGCCCGCCTCGGGTGCGTCGTGAGCTTCACGGCGTTCCATGAAACGGGTTGGGATGCCCGATGGGCCGTTTCTTGAGGAGCCATCCTCCGATACTACGGCACGGGGCGGAACCTCAACCCCAACTCCATCACGCGGTTGCGGTGTTAGGTCGCCTTGTCGCGAGGATACCTCAGTCGAGCCTGCTTTGGGATCTCTGGCTCTATTTCTTCGAGGCGTCCTCTACTTCAAGGGCGCGGTAAGGAAGGGAAGGATGCCCGTCAGCGTCGGGAAGCTGCATCTTTTGCAGCGGAATCGCCACGGGACTCCTAAAGTCAGCAGGCTCGCCTCCTCCACCCGGTGGCGGCGAAGTGGTTCTATCCTCGGAGCGACTTCCGTCACGCACTTTCACCCAGGGAAGGTGTTTGAGGCGGAGCCCGCAAGGTGGAGGGAGGAGATCATGAGGAGAAGACCACTCCGGCGAAGAAGGTGTTCCGGGCCTTGAAGATGCTGACCGAAAAGGGGTTTGGATGCGTCGGTCGTCATCATGGCCTTCCACCAGCGGCGGGAGTCACGCCCCTCATGTCGGCGGCTTTTCTGTTCGACATGCGGAAAGGCCCACGGGTTTGGGACAAGGATGTCGTCCGTCGACCTACTCGAGTTCGACCCGGTTGTCGGCCCGGACGAAGGAAACGGCGGTGGTGGCCCTTCCCTCCTCTGAGTCGCGATGCGCGCCCCCCACCGGACGCCATCTCCGTGGTGAGGTTCCTTTGGTTGTGCTTGTATCGTTGATGCTGCATCCCTTTTTAGCCTCACCTTGTTCTTTTCCTCACGAGGGGCGGCGGGAAGTTAGAGCGTCAAGCCTCCGTCTCCAGCGGTGAAGAGAGGCTACTTTCTAAAGGCCATCCTTGTGGGCTTGAGGAAGGAGAAGAAGAAGAAGGAGAAAGAAGAGGGCCAAGACATCCGCCAAGGAGGTGAGAGCATGGAGAGCGGGCGCCCGGTAGCGGGGGAGGAGGGGGAGTTCCCTCGGGAGGCCGGCGCCCTCGACACTCACCGGCGCGGTGGCAGGTGATGAGGATAGCGGGGAGGGAGGAGGAGGACTACAGCTTCTTTGAAGCAGCATCGCCCCCAAGTGAAGAAAGGAGTGGGCGGCAGAGTGGCCGTTGAAGGACATTGCTCCGCCCCTCCTCCATGAGGCTTGACCCGAGGTGGCGAGCGTGACTCCGTCGGGAGGAGCGAGCCCCTCTGAGTCATCCCACGCCGTCGAGGCCCGTTGAGAGGCGACTTCGGCCTGCCCTCGGAGCGGCTGGCGGCGGTGAGGACCGCCCGAGGGTGAGCGCGAGCCTCGGCCGAAGAAGCGGCAGCGCCGGTGGGCCAATGTCTGTGCCCGTGACCCCCGAGTCGGCGGGCCGAGACACCTCGAGTCAGAGCGGTGCAGGCTGATGAGCGAGTCGTTTCAACCGCCCGGTCGCCCGAGGTAAGGTGTCACGTCGCTTTTAGCCTTCCGCAGCTCTTCTTTCTTTTTCTTTTTCTTTTTGAAGACTCACTCTTCTTGCTACAGCGGCAAAAAGCGCAAAGACGGCCCGGCCCGGCCCGCTTGTTCGCGCAAGCGGCTGAGCCTCCGAGCGTCTGGCAGCGCCTTGCTGCCCAGGGTAGTAGGCGCGGCGGCAGCAGAAGTGAGTGATCGGCGCCCTCGGCCATGGAGCCACCCTCGCTCGTGAGCGGAAAGAGGCGCGGCGGCCTAGGCCTTGAGCGGCGCTGTCTTGTGGAGAAGCCGTGTCGAGCGCCCGTCGCGAAGCACGTGCGCGCTTGCTCTCGATGGCCCTTGGCGACATGGTCATGGAGGAGGCGGCGCCGTTCAGCCCCTAAAGCCGGCGCCTCGGCGCGGGAGGTAGTGGAGATCCCCTCCTCGAGAGAGACCACCCCAGCGGGGGAAAGAGGTGGTCAGTCGCGGATGCTACCTCCTCGGGCGGCAACCGTATGGGGTCGTCGGCCCATGGCGCCAGCCAGTCCTCACCGGCAAAGCGTGCCTGCCGTATTATGCAGTCGGGACGCCCGGGACCCGGAGGACCGGCCCGGTCTCGTCTTTGGGCGGCATGGAGTCGACCCGGTGGGGCTTGGCGGACAAGTACATGAAGTCGGCCAAAAACCTGCTTGATGCGCTCTCGCCGATCTTCTCCGAGGACCTCCCGACGATGAAAGGTAATACAAACATTTGTAATTAGAAGCCTTACCTTGGCATGGCGCCCAAAGGCGGCTAATCCGTTGGCCACGACGTTATAGGACTGGCGGTGGCGTCCGGGAATCGAGTTTCTCGGTTCAGGTCGGCCTCGGCAGCGCTCATCATCCAACGACGAGGAGGTAAACCCCATTTGCCCGAGCTAGCTGCTTTCCGGAGCGAGGCTCGACAAGCTCGCGCCGAGAAGGAGGCGATGAGGGGCCGGTAGCTTCACTTAGAGGCCTCAAAACTTTCATCGAGGACCTTGACAGAGAACACGGTGAATATGGACCGTCCCGCGGCTTTTTTTTGATAGCGATGTCACCATAGTGCTTGGCGGGCCGAGGCTTAGGCATGGCCGAATGAGGCCATCGGCTCCGAGGCGGTAGCGGAGAGGAGGTGGTGCCGACGGAAAATAAGTCTTTGTCGTTTTTGAAGCAGTCGCATCCTTGCATCCCAGCTCCAAGGCTGACCCACGGCGGATCTGCAGCGAGAAGGAAGTCGTCGAACAACGGCGGACCTCGGTCACGCGGTCACGAGCGGCCTATTCCTCGGCGAGGCCGAGGCTCGAGGCCGCGAAGGAGAAGGTCGGAGACGTTTGCACGTGTCGAGCGGCCAGAGTCGCCCGGCGGCGATCCAGGCGCGTCTGCAGGCGTTGCCAGAGCGGGTGAAAGCAGCGTCCACGCCGCCCGCCGATCCGACGCCGGACCGTGTCGCACCCTGCAGCGATGACCCTCTCCCACTACGACCTCGACCTCCCCAAAAGTTTCCGAGGGGCTCGTCGTCGCCGAGGGGCGAGGAGGCCGCGAAGGAGGTGTTCGACGAGGCGCGGCAGGCTGAAGGGGAGCCACAGCTGGCCCGTCGGGCACTTCCGGGCAGCGATCCTCCCCTACTTTACCGAAGGAGCAGCGCCACCCGGCGCCATGGATGCCGCTACCGGGGGGGGGGGGTCGAGCGCCCCCTAGTGAGGATGCATGTTGGGCCAAAGCGTGCCCATGTAAAAAAAACTTGATTAGCTTTTGTTATTCTGTTTGTTTGACAAATACCGTGGCCCGATGGGGCCTTATGATTTGTTTTTCTCGTTTTCTTTTACTTTTAGATTGCCTTTGATTCTCGCCTCGTACTTAGATTAGGGCCCTTGCGAGGACCACGGGGAGTCATAGTCAAAGGTGGTTAAGCGGAGGCACCCCTAGCAGGGGCGTGGGGCGGCCTCGTGGCTTTCCGTCCTCGGCCGTTTGGAGCAACCCTTCCTCAAAGCATGAGGGTACCTCGTCCTGGCAGCAGTAGGAATGTAAGTAGCGCATGGGCGTGGCAACTCCGTAGCTCAGCCACCTTAGGTTTCGGATGTCCTCAGTTGCCCTTCTTCCAGCGTTCGAGATTTGTAACACGAAAATGTTCGGCTTGGCCCGACAAAAAGTGCGCTATGAGTGCCTTTCGGGAGGAGTTCCCCCCCGTTTAGCCCCAGGGGGCTCGGCTTTGGCCGAGGTCAAGCAGAGCCTCGCTCGGGCTATAAGTATAGTTGAGGTCCTACGGCCCCGAGGGCCTCGGACATATTCTCATTTGCGGAGAAAATTGTAAAAGTGTTTTTCCATTCTTCTTTTGAGAAACATGGAGTACAACTATAAGTGAGCTTGGAAACTTAAGGGTAGAAGCGTAGGCGTTGAATGTTCCAAGCGTTGTTAGGGACCTCCGTCCTCATTGGCGAGCTTTATGCGTGCGGCTTGAGGACTTCGGCGATGAAGGGTCCTTCCAAGGCGGCGTGAGCTTGTGGCGTCCCCTGCTGTCTTAGGCGGAGGCGGAGCACCCGGATCGCCTTCCTTGAGGTCTGTCTCGGACCGGGCAGAGTCGGTAGCGTCGGAGGGGTGGCAGTATCTTGCCGAGTGTAGGAGGGCAGCGTCCACTGGCCTCGTCAAGCATATCCAGCGAGTTCTCCCGAGCCCACCGGTTCGCGCCACTCCTCATAGGACTTGAGCCTCGGAGAGCCAAATTCCAAGTCGATGGGGAGGGAGGCGGCCTCGGGCGGTATACCGGGGAAGAAAGGCGTGAACCCGTGGCTCGGCCTCGTCGTCACGAGGCTCAGAGGACCCGAGGGAGCTCGAGCCACCTTTGCCCGAACTTGTCGAGCTTGTTAGAAGATCCGAGGCTTGAGCCCTGCGGTATCATCCCGTTGGCGTTCCACCGCGGATTCGTGCGTGGGTGACAGAGGACGGAACAATGGAGTATCGGTGGTTGTCGAGAAGTTTCTAAACTTCGCCCAGAGTGAGCCCAGGTGCGTGGTCGGGTGATGATAGAGTCGGGACTCCAAGCGGTGGATGATGTCGGTGAAAGAAGAGCACGCCTGCCGGATCGAATGTTGGTGGCCCAGGCGCCCTCGATCCCACTTGGAGAACTTGTCGATGGCGACAAGCAAATGGAGTGAAGCCCCGGCGCTTTCTTGAGAGGTCTACTAAGTCCAAACCCCACACGGCGAAGGGCCATGTGATGGGATGGTCTAGAGTGCTTGAGCCGGTAGGTGCGTCGGCCAGGCGTAAATGCGGCACCTCGCAGTGCGTACTACCTCGGTGGCGTCGGCGACATGATTGGCTTGATAGAACCCCTGCCCAGGAAAGCTGCTTTAGGCCGAGGGCCGAGGGGGGCGGCGTGGTGGCCACACACCCCGGGCGTGGATTTTCGCGAACGAGGCAAGGCCATCCCTCGGCAGAAGTGACGCGTCGTTACGGGACCGGCGGCTTTGTTTGTAGAGAGTCGTCCTCGATGATGGCGAAGGACTTTGCTCTTCTCGCGATCGTCGGGCTTGATTGAAGTCCTCGGGGAGGGTTCCCGAGCGATCAATCGGTATGGCTTTCCGATCCGGCTTGGGGGAATTGGCCTCCGGATCCTCCCGTCGATCCCATGACCACAGGGGCCTCGGGCTGACCTTGGACATCTCCCGGCCCCGAGGTCGGAGAAGCGATTCTCAGTGGCCGCCTCACATTGTTGAGTGTGGCCGGAGGGGGCCGTGAGGTCCTGTGAGAAGGCGTCGAGGGGAAGGGGCTCTTCTTCGATCTTAGCGAGCTTCGTCGGCAGCCTCGTTGTACCTTCGGACGGCGATGGTTGAGCTCAAGGCCCTCGAACTTGTCTTCCAGGGCGCACCGCCTTCGTCTGGCGTCCATCTTGGGAATAAGTGGCGGCTTGAGTCTTTCATGACTTTGGTTCGATGACAATTTGCAGTCCCTCGGACATCAAAGGCGCGATGCGGTTCGATGGCGATCTTCAACCCGTTGAGTAGGCCCTCGTACTCCGCCATGTTGTTTGGCCTTTGGGAAGTGAAGGCGGATTACGTGTCATGCACCCAGGGAGACAAAGAGGAGGCAGTAGCCGGGCTCCGATCTTCATCGAGGGGACCCGTCGAAATGCATTATCAGCATTCCACACGGAGGCGAGGCGGTGGCAATTTGAGTAGCCAGAGTCCACTTTCGGCGATGAAGTCAGCCAAGACTTGAAGCTTGTGCCTTCCTTGGCGTAGGAGAGGTTTCCCCCATGAGCTCAACGGACCACTTGGCGACCATACGAGACTTCCGATTTTGGAGGATCTCCCCCCCAACGGGAAGGAGGAGACCACCGTCACGGGGTGGCGTCAGTAGTTAGGGGCTTGCGCGAGGTCGGGGACCACCCCCGCGTAAGGCGGGTTTTTGGATGCGGGTAGCGGATCTTGGTCTCCCGGACAACACCTCGTGATGAAATGGCGGCCTGCAGACCCGGCGGGGTGGCCCTCCTCACGCCTCTCGGCGGCGATGGCCGCCCCGACTACTTGCGTTGTTGCGGCAACATACGGGGAGAGGGGGCTCCCCGGTTTGGCGGAGACGGATCGAGGGCCACAGTGAGGGCGGCTTTTGAGCTGTCGAGGGCCTCCACAGGCCTCGGAGGTCCCAGGAGAGCGCTCGGACTTTCTTAGGAGGGCGATAGAGGGCAGGCCGAGGCCCTTCTCGTAGAGCCGTGAGATGAAGCGGCTTAGAGGCGCCAAACAGCCCATGACTCGGCGCACACCCTTGGGTCCTCGGTCGGCCCCATGCTACCGTTACCAGGTTAACCTTCTCCGGGTTGGGCTCGATGCATGCTTGGAGGCGATGAACCCGAGGCATGCCTCAAAGGGGACCCGAGCGCACTTCGGGGTTGGGCTTGACATTTCTTGGCCTTGAGACAGCAATCACGACCTCAAGGTCGGAGATGAAATTGTCGGCCTCCTTGGTCTTGATCACGATGTAAATCGTAGGCTTCACGGTTTCTCCGATGCTTCAGTCTCCAGCGCCCGGCATGCAGCCCGTCGTGGCCTGCGTTCCCTAAGCCGAAGAACATCGTCACGTAGCGGTACATACATACCGGGGAGGTGATGAAGGGAAGTCCGCGAGCTGGTGGGACTCCATCTTGATTTGGTGGTGCGGAATAGAGGCGTCAAGGAAGGATAAGGCTCACCCGAGTGGAGTCGACTTCTCGATCGATGCGTGGTAAGGGAAAGGGACTTTTCGGACATGCTTTATTTAGATTAATGTAATCTACACATCCTCCATTTCCCACTCTTTTTCCTAACCAATACGGGGGGTTAGATAACCACTCGGGGTGGAACACCTCCTTGATGAACCCGGCCGCCAAAAGCTTGTTCACCTCCTCGCCAATGGCCTGCGCTTCTCCTCGTCAAATCGGCGCGACCCGGCTTGTTTTCTAGCGGCTTGGACCCGGCCAGGATGTCAAAAGGAAGTGCTCGGCGCCTTCCCTCGGAATGCCGGCATGTCGAGGCTCCCGCAAAAGGTCGGCGTTTGGGGAGGAAGTCGGCGAGCACAACTTCCTATTCGGGTCGAGGGGGCGGAATCTTCACCGCCTTGCCGGATGGAGAGAGCGAGGTCAGCGGGACCTCCCGCCTCCGTCGGATGGCTCGGAATGCGCCGGCGTGGCCAGCTTGGTGTCGGGGCCTCGGAGGTCGCCACGGCCTCAGGCGTGCTCGGCCAGCCGCCTCGGCCGTCCCTTGATTGAGCAGCGTGTTAGAGTAGGAGGAGCCAAGCGGTGATGGCGCATCGTGGGGCCCGGCATCTTGAGGAGAAGCAGTAAGTGAGTGTAGTTGACTGACCATGAATTTCGCATCTGGCGGAGTCGATCAGCGAGGGACCCGAGTGATAGGTTCACTCGAGGTCGCCACGTCGAGAGGTGATGACCTCCCTTCGCTTGGCTTCGATGGGCGTCCCAAAGCGGGGCCAGGAGTCGATCGGCCGAGGGGCCGAGCGCGTCTACCCGGCACTCGCCTGCGAGGGAGGCTGCTTGGGCCGAAGGCTGTGAGGAGTGCTCTATCCCCCAGCAATTTGAGGTTTGGAGTAGAGGATGTTAAGAACTTCGCCATCCATCGGCACCTTGAGTGGCCGCCCGTTGCCGACAATGGGGTGACCACGGCGGGTACATACGGCTTTAACACGTAGGGCGGGTGGTCATCGATCTGAAAGGTGATGGCGTCGGCGGACCACGGAAATGCTTGGTGGCGGGAGTGCAGAGAATATCTCTCGGCCTTTCGCGCTTGATAAAGCGTGGGGTGGTCGCCAGAAGCGATCCCGATGACCATGAAACGTCATGGACCTCGGGGGAACTCCTCGCCCTTGTTTCCCCCCTCCCTTTTCTTGTCCTCGGTGGGGAAGCTTCGATAGAAGCGACAAGCCAATCGCACTCCCCCATAGTGTGCTTGGCGGCGAATTTGTGGAAAGGGCAAGGCTTTTTTTGAGCATGTCGTCGAAGGCCAGACCAGGGGGCTCGAGGTCTTCTTGTTTGCGAGTAGCACCTTGATATATCCTCGGAGTCCCACTCTTTCTTGCCTTTTTCCTTTGTGCTTGTTCTTCTTGTTTTCTGGGGCCGGGCTGCCTCCCCCTCGGCATTGTCCTCCTTCCCGCTTCCCTTTCTTTGCCCGGCGTCGCGAAAAATGCTCCCACACGCCTCCTCGCGGAGATTCGTCGCCACCTCCAGCGGAAAAACTCGTTGGCGGTGGTCGGCATCTTCGGCTTCGTGGAATGAGCTCCCTTGCCGAATCGTGCCGTCAAAGGCTCTATGATGATAAGCGATTAGTGCCGACCCGTTAGGCAGCTCCGTGCACTTCTTCGAGCGCTGATGAAGTCACGTAGCGTCTCGTCGAGGACCTACAGCGCTGAGGAGATCCCGCGAATTCCCCGGCACATATGTGCCACGAAATTTCCACAAAAACCGGACTAGCTCGGACCCGATCGCAGTTGTGCGGGCGGGGAAGATGCTCCGGCCAAGCGGCGTGCCGAATCACCCAAGTGCAGCGGAAGGTTGCGGATGATAAGCCGGTCATGCGTCCGCTGCCGCCAAAGAGCTGGCATGCTAAGGCGGCGATCGTTGAAGCAAACCTCGGGGTTCGTGTATCCGAGTATTTGGCAAGATTAACATTTCGTAGGCACGGAAGGAACGTCTTGACTGCGGATCTCTCCAGTGAAGGCGCGTGCCGGAGGATCGGCATCGTCGCGTGATCCCTCGATCGTCTCAGCGCCCTTCCGCCTGCGCGGTCAGCGGTCGGCATCCGGCCAGGCTCCGGCTTCGCTGCGGCGGCGTTGTTGATGGCGTTGCGATGCGTCACCATCGTCGATCTTCGCGGCGGTCGATCCCGAAGGCAGCTCGCGGATCGGCCTCAGCGATGGGTCTGATGGGCCAGGGAAGCTTCTCGCTTCAGTCGTGGGCGCTCTCCTCCCTCCTCCGTCGGTGTCCGATCTTGCGGAGGCCGAGGCTTTTCGGCTTGCTGGGCAGCGGCGGTCTCGGGAATAGTCGCGGATCAGATCAGCCGAATCCGTCAGCCCTCGAGTCGATGGATACTGGCATCGGCCAGGGCCCGAGCAGAAGAGCGGCCGCCCGCGCTGACGTTATGACTTGCGGCGTGGGAAGATGGGGGCGCCTCTCCACCCTGGGTCGTTGGCGATCCTTACGATGGCGTCAGCAGCGGTCTTGGCAGCGGCGGGCTAGGATTGCGTGCGCAGCGGTGGGCATGCTCATGCGCTTATCTCCGTCGTAACATGCGGCGGTCGCGCTCGAGCTTGTCCCCAGCTCGAATCCGGCTCGATGCGGGACGCCGTGGCGAGGGTAGCCGTGTGGTTCGCCCGGTCCCCGGAGGGCCGCATGTCTTGAATTGTGGCCCACGCCCGGAGCGGGGATGTGTTAGGGTCCTCGGGGGTTCTGGCCGCAGGAGTCGCTCTGCGGCGGGCACAGGATCACGGCCTGAGTCGCCGCCGTCGTTGCCGTTGCCTCTGGCCCAGGCTCACCGATCTCCGTGAAAGCATTCACGAGTCGGATCGTACATATGAGTCTGGGGAGTCGGGCGGGGTGCGAGCGAAGGCATGCTCGGAAGGAACCCCGGGCTCGGTGTCCTCGGGTAGCCGGGATCGGGTGGATGTGGCGCTCGTCGGAGTAGGCGCCCTGGCTTCCTCTGCCTAACGAGTACTCCTCATAGGCGTGGATGGATCCGTCGAGGATGTCGCGTCGAGGCGCTTCGTGGGCGCCCGGCCCGGCGAGTGGGCGCCTCCTCAGGCTCCCATGACGGTGGAGGCGTCACGTTGCGCACGTGGCGGCGGCGTTGACCGAGCCAAATAGGCGGTGGCGTGGTGGCGAGTAACCCGGCTCCCTAGCCGCCGCAAGGTCTCCTCCAGTCTGCTTGGCGTCGTGGTGTCCGTCGCTCGGCGGAAGCAGCGCCACGGCGCCTCTACTGGCTGGTGGCGTGGGTCCACCGGGGACAGTCGGGAGGTCCTGGATTCCGGCCGGGAGAAGTTCCATATCTCTTGGACTCCGGTTGACCGCGAACTCG
>JADLZL010000493.1:0-17423 GCA_015844335.1 Chrysopogon serrulatus | reverse complement strand
ACGGACCGACCAAATTTCATTACTACTAACGCAATATAAAATTACAGAAGTATCAGGTATCTCAAAGTTTAGTGCATGTTCAGTCAGAAATTTTTGGGCAACAATGCGGCACATACATGGAGTACTAAATATGGACGAAATAAAAAATTTATTGTACAGTTTGACTGTAAACTACGAGAAGCATCTTTTGAACCTAATTACTCTATGATTAGCCATAAGTGCTACAGTAACCCACATCATTATCTTTAAGTGCTACAGTAGCCAAATGATTCGTCTCATCGTTTCCAGGCAAGTTATGAAATTAGTTTTTTAATTAGTGTCCTAAATCCCTTCCAACATCTGGTCAAACATTCGATGTGACACCCAAAAATTTTCACCCCCTAACTAAACACCCCTTAACGCAGCCCAACCTTGCACACAGGGCTTAGACTATTCGCACCGGGTCCTATAAAACAATCCGGTGTAGGATATATACAGGAGAAAAATATTGCAGCGCGGCACTGTAAACGGTACGTGAATCCACCGGACGCCCGCGCGAACATCAGAGTTGGCAGATGCAATGAACCTACGCTACAGACACGGGCCCACTGATGGTGTTGTCGGACGGCGAGCTGAGAGGGAACGGCGCAAGCATGAGAGAATCTTGAGCGTGGGCCCCACTATTGCTACTAACAAAAAAAAATGCTATAACTCACAAACGAAAAAAAAAAATTAAATTCCGATTGTATCATTAAATTTGTTTCGATAAATTCTTCAAAGCAAGATCCCACATGAATATATTTAGATAAAATGATAAATGGGCCCTACGGTGGGTAGATGATGATATAGAGGATAGATAGGTGCGGAAGAATCAACCTACTAATGCACCGGATTTTCTTTTCTAAGTCCACCCCAAAAAACATCCCCCACCGAGAAGCTCCTCCTACACCCACACGCCAAAACGCACTTGCCGAGAAAATCCCACACCATCAAAACCAAGCATCCGGATCTGCTCTAATTATTCTCTCTCCTTACTCACCCACGCATGGACGGTCCAGATCGGCGTGTATGGTCCTCCTCCTCACCCCACAAACCAAACGCGATGCTGCGCGGCGTGCGGCTTCCGTCATCAGCACTCCATCACCACCTCTCCGTCATTCATCAATCAAAAATTCAAATACGTTCATGCCCGCGGACGAACAATTGCACCACCGCGACGCACGGACAATCGCCGTCTCCGATCGCCGTCGACGACGCAACAAGAACGCGGGCGGCCCCTCCGCCTTTACACGCGGACAATCGCCCGCCGACGATGCGGCAAGATCGCGGCGGCAGCGCGCCGTCTCCGTCGCCCGACGCCCCGTAAGTTCGCGGATGCCCGCGCCGACGGCGCCGCCCATCGAGATCGCGGAGACACGCGGACAATCGCCGCCGACGACGCAAAGAAGATCGTGGTGGACGCTGCTGCTCTCCGTCGCCCGGCCACGCCGCGCAAAGGCTGCGCGCCTCTCCGATCGCCGCCGCCGCCGCCGCAAGCTTCGGCTCCGCACCACCATCCACGGCTTCCTTCGAACGATCGCCGCCGACGCAAGCCAGGTGTCTTTGCGAACGCGCCCTAGACGCTGGCCCCCCACCACCATCGGCGACTTCCATTCTCCTCCTATTTCTCGGCGAGGAGAACCACCAGTCTGCCGTCTTCTCTTCTTAACCTGCTGTGTGTCGGAGCACCGAAACCCTCTTAGGCTAATTGGCTATTTCTATTTGGATCCGATCTAATTACATGTGTGTACGTCTAATTACTGTGTGACGAATTTCACATCTCCGTGTGCCAGCATGCAAGAAATTCTGTGATGACCGAATTTGCGGTGATGTGCAAATGAGTTTTCTTTTCTGAAACTTGACTTCTATTATGACCGAACGTGTCTTATCTAGCAAAGAATAAAAAAAATGACGACCGAATATTCTCGTGATATGCAAATGATTTTTCTTTCCCGAATATTATCTTTGATGACTGAACATGTATCACCTACCATCCATGAAATTGATCCATTGCTGTCCTGGTTGAAATACTAATCTGATTGAGCAGCGGCCTGATTGAAATAGGGGTGCCTGCTGATGGCTAGATCATGGTGGCATAGCGCAGACCGATCCCATATCGATTAGTATTTTAATTTCCCATAGCGCATCGATCCCATATCAGATTAAGTGCACCCTCGAGATGAATCCGTAGCGTTAGCACGGGCACTATACTAGTTGAGTATAAATGAAAGAATCTTGATGAGTAGAACGAAATATTCTTTTTAGAGAATAAATATAGAGGATGCGAATAACACCAAACCAACCGCCAACGGAAAAAAACGGCAGAGGGAGCCGGGGCAAGTGCTCGCAAGTGCTCCACGTGGGCTGGAGCGCGGGTGCCTCGGCCCACAACGCCGTGTCAGTCCGCCACCTGCTGCGGGCCCTTAACGGGCCGGCCCATAAAAGGACCGTGCCCGTGCCATCACCATGGATAGACACTAGTCATCCGGACGGAGCGTGTCCACGAGACGTGTCGTGTTTGGGCCGTATCTCGTGCGTGGCTTCCAGACAGCCGAAACGTTCACCAGTCACCACCACTCACCCCTTATCTTTTGCCTAGTATACTACTACTCCAGCAGTACCAGACCACCCCCCACCTGGTAGAGAGAGAACACACCTCTCTTTCATGCTGTCTTTTATTCACATGCGTGCCAGGTAGAGACAGGCAGATTCCCCATGGCTGCTTTCTGGCTGCTGCTGCTGTTCGTCGCTAGTGCACTCCTTGTTCTTCGCACATGGAGAACTCGAAGCATCATCAGCAAGGAGGCGCGGCAAGCAGGGCCGAAGCCGACGTACCCGCCGGGATTCGAGCCGTACCCGCTGATCGGGCACCTGCCACAGTTCTTGGCGAACCGGCACCGCGTGATGGACTGGATGACCGAGGCGATCGAGCTCCAGCCCACGTGCACGTTCGTGCTGCGCCGGCCTGGCGGCGTGCGGGGCGCGATCACCGCGAACCCGGCGAACGTGGAGCACTTCCTGCGCACCAGCTTCGACCGCTACCCCAAGGGGCCCCGCTTCTCGTCGCTGCTGCACGACTTCCTCGGCCGGGGCATCTTCAACGCCGACGGGGACGCCTGGCGCGCGCAGCGGAAGGTCGCCAGCCACGAGTTCAACACGCGCTCGCTCCGCGCCTTCGTGGCGCGCTGCGTGCACGCCGAGCTGCACGGCCGCCTCCTCCCGCTGCTGCGGCGCGCTGCGGCGTCTGGCGCCCGCCTCGACCTCCAGGACGCGCTCGAGCGGTTCGCGTTCGACAACATCTGCCGCGTCGCCTTCGACCACGACCCGCGCCAGCTCGCGGACGATGGCGACGACGACGACGCGGCGGACAGCAGCTTCGCCGACGCGTTCCGTGACGCCGCGAATCTCAGCGCCGGCCGGTTCCGGTACGCGGTCCCGGGGCTCTGGAGGATCAAGAAAGCACTGAACGTGGGTTCCGAGAAGCGGCTGCGGAGTCCATCGCGATGGTGCACGACTTCGCCGATCGCATAATCCAGTCGCGCCGGGAGGAGATGCTGACTGCCGGTTTTGACAAGCACGACCTCCTGTCGCGGTTCATGGCGAGCCAGGACGAGACTTACTGGGAGTCCGAGGTGCCCCTCCGCGACGTGGTGATCAGCTTCCTTCTCGCGGGGCGCGAGACCACGTCCTCGGCGCTCACCTGGTTCTTCTGGCTGCTGTCCTCGCGGCCGGACGTGCAACGCCGCATCCGCGACGAGGTCGCTGCTGTGCGCGCCCGGCGTGCACAGGGCAACGACGACGACGACGCCGACAGCGTCGTCGGGTTCGACCTGGACGAGCTCCGCGAGATGCACTACGTGCACGCGGCCATCACGGAGTCGATGCGGCTGTACCCGCCGGTGCCGGTGAACTCGCTGCGGGCGGAGACGGACGACGTCCTCCCGGACGGCACAGCCGTGGAGGCAGGGTGGTTCGTGGCGTACAATTCGTATGGGATGGGGCGGATGGAGTCGGTCTGGGGCGGCGACGCGCGGGAGTACCGGCCGGAGCGGTGGCTGAACCCCGGCGACGGGACGTTCCGGCCGGACAGCCCGGTCCGGTTCGTGGCGTTCCACGCGGGGCCGAGGCTGTGTCTGGGCAAGGAGATGGCGTACATCCAGATGAAGTCCATCTTGGCGTGCGTGCTGGAGGAGCTCGACGTCGCGGTGGACGGCGCGTACCGGCCCCGGCAGGTTGCGTCGCTGACGCTGCGCATGGCGGGCGGGCTCCCCGTGACCGTGAAGCCGAGACGGGACTGAGGAGCGCTGCTTTCACAAACTTACCACTCCATCAGCCATTAAGCCTCTGCAGCAGGACAAGGCTCTTGTTGGCTGACGAGCCTGAACATTTGAAATTGTGTACCGTATAGTATACGTGAATAAGGGGGTGTTTGGATTCCCTGGCAAATTTTTTTTGCCCCGTCCCCATCGAATCTAGTCACACATATATGAAGTAATAAATATAGTCTAAAAAAATAATTAATTACACAGATTGCGATAACTTTGCGAGACGAATCTTTTAAGCCTAATTAGTCTAATATTTGACAATGTGGTGCTACAGTAAACATTCGCTAATGACGGATTAATTATACTTAAAAAATTTGTCTCATCGTTTCCTGACGAGTTCTGTAATTTATTTTTTTATTAGTATTTGAAACCCCCCTTCCGACATCCCTCCGACATTCCGATGTGACATAAAAAGAAAATTTTTTCCACACCATCCAAACACGCCCCTAAATCCACTAAATTCGTCTATATTTTCTCAATTTCTCTCAGGAAAACACGTCTCGGTTGCTTAAAATTCAAAGTTACTTAATTCGTATAAGATACGATCATTCAAGAGTCGGTGACTATTTGAGATCGAATTAGGAACGACTAGCCTTCCGCAGAATTTTATAGGGTACGGTCTGGAGAAAGAATTGGTATTCTCGTACTACTCCCTATTCTCGTACTACTCATCTTGTGCGGGAACTTGTCAGCAGTAGGTACGGTCTGGAGAAAGAATTGGTATTCCATTCACAGATAGTGACACACACCTAGTTGGGACTACATAAGAAACAAGCGGGTACGTCCTTCTCATGTCAAATATGAATGTGAAAGAAGAAGGCTTCATCGCTTTCCAATGAGGACACCACACAATAGTCAAGGTTATCACAATCGTAGAAGCTAGGCTGTATAAAATATCCTACATGAAAAAACCATATTGTAACACCCCCCGTGTTACGTTAACCTAAACCACGCCATGTCATCATCATCATTGCATTTGAGCATTCATAATTAGAGAACACAAATGCAAACAACCAAAGTGAATTTATTTAATTTTAGGATTGGTTGCGCTTTTTTATATCGTATGTGTATGTGAATGCCATTAAACTTCACTCACATGTTTACTTTTATCAATAAAAACAATCAACTAAAATGAATCTTGATGTTTGCAAGTGCTTGGCTAACTCTAACTCACACCCCAAAGATGTTTTACAAGTCAAATGAGGTGCAAGGAAGAATCAAATTTGAATTTGGAATTCAAAATCCTAAACCCTAGCTTGATGGCTAAGTGTGGGAAATTGAATTTTATTTTCAATTTTGGTGAGCTAACCATAATTGATTTTCTAAATAAAAGTTGCTAATCAATGGCACTATTTCAAAGTATGAAGTTTGTACTTTGAAAGTATGCTATTGGTTGGGTTTGAAAAGTTCCACAACATCATTAATTAATTGCCCAAAAGTCCAATTTGAAATTCCTTTTCAAAAACCCTAAATTTCAAGTGTTTTTGCCCCTTTCTCAATTTCATCTCAAAATATTCAAAATTTGAAAAAACTTCAAAAACACAGTTTGTGCATCTCTTTGAGCTCTACAACTTTGGTATATAAAGTTTTTCAAGTTTTTGAATAAAATTTAAAGTAATTTCAAAAGTTGTTTGAATTGGAAAATGCCCCCTTTTGAGTTTTAAACTCTAATTCAAAATTATTTGGTTTCATGAAAAACTTTCTGAATGAAAGTTATAGATCTTGAGAAAATGAACAACTTTTATTTTTAGAGATTTTTATCTCTTATTCAAAAATTAAAAGTAATTTTGAAATCCTTAAAATTAAGATTTTGCCCTCCTTTTGAATTTGAAATGCAAATTCAAAATTTATTTGATTTCTGACAAAACTCCTTTAATGAAAGTTGCAGAGCAATAAATTTTGTGCAATCTGTATTTTGGAAGAATTTTGAGTGCGATTCAATTTTTGGGAGTAATTTGAAGGAGAGAGGGGGAAATATCTTCGCTACAAGATCAACGGGGGGGGGGGGGGGACACCTTGACACCGTGCCCATGCCGTGACTCACCGGCGCCCGCCGTGGTCGTTTTCGTCGTCGCCCGGCAATTCCGCTCGGGCCGCATTGGTGCCCCGAGGGAAGAGGAGAAAAGTTTTTCCTTTTTCCAAATTGATTTTCTGAGCCTTTTTTTTCATATTTTTGTAATTGAATTATTCTGGGCAGATAAAAATGTGATAAAAATATGTCTGTGTTTTCTTGAGTGAAGCTTTACACCAGAAAAAAATGCTAACTCTGAATTTTCAATAAAATTTAATTATGCTTTAATTTGCTTCTTTGATTAATAAATGCAACTTCAATGATTTTTAATAAATAAAATATGAGTCCAAAAATCATGAAATTTGTTTTGTGTCCTAATTAGATGATAATGATCTTAATTATAAAGTTTGATCATGTTTTGACTAAGTTTTGTATTATGCTTAATTAACCCCTTTAATTAATTGATGTTTAATTAATTAATCCTTTGATTAATTAGGATTTGCTTAATCTCCAATTAGTAAGTTAATTAGTGGCTTTCAACGACTGTAAAATGGTTAATAAATTAGTAATCACCCCTAACCACTATTAGCGTTGCTTGATTTTGGGATTGAGTGATGACCCTAGGTCATTAACCCTAATGACCTTCGGCATTTCATGTTGATTGTGTATCGTTAGTCCGTCGTCGTCGACGCTAACTATACCTTCTTAGTGCAACTATACCGTGAAGGAAAGTTGTACTCAAGATAGGTTAACAATCGTTGCATCATTATCGCATGCTCTTTTTATTGCTGCATCGTAATCATGCATTCTACTCGTGTAGCTGTGCCGTCTGCGGAGGGAGTTAATCCAACTCCAGTGTCTGAAGAAGGTGATCATCTTGAGAAGGTTGGGACTAATCTCGGTGATTGGGTCACTGCGCCTAACTTCGTCAAACCCCAAGGCAAGCCCCGGATGCATACAAACCCGTCCTTGTATTTCGAAAAGTTTTTATGATTTCATGTGATGATATAATGCATTAGGTATAGGAGTTGTGTGATATCCTACTTTGGTGCATTTACCGTACCTTGATATATACCCTGAATACCTGTTTTGATTTCGAAAATGCTAATGTATGCTTAGCCCTGCAAATAGCAAAGGCTTTACGAAATATTTTTAAAGATGTGATAACAAAATCCCCGTTGAGGGCAATTACGAAAACCTGATGCTACTTGCTGGTATCCCTTCACTTTGATCGGGTCAAGGGTACGCAACAAGAGCATGGTGATGAGTAAATCGAGACGCCGGTGGAGTGACTTGCATCAGGAAAGGCTAGTGCCCTGGTGTAGTGTCGTCCACTTGTGTCGGTTAAGGACCGTCCGTTGTTTGGCCCTGGGATCATGAGGTTATTGGATAGTACTAGTCGCATGCTAATGGCGGTAAGCTCCCTTGTACTATCTTCGACGAGAACGGATAACCGGGACGAGTGTAGCGTGTACCCATCCTACGGGGCCACCGTGGAAGGGGACCGCGGCGTAGGAAGATGGTGTACTTGTACCTCGTGGCTAGGACCCGTTCGGGGGGGAGAAATGCAAGCGTGAGTTGATGTATGTAAGATGTTCGGTCCTCGCATACATCGTGTGGCTAGGAAGCCCCAGCTGGGTATATTAAGCGATTCGAATCGTCGGTGCTCCACGATATGGGAGACTTGATCCGAGTTCCGGCATCGTAGCAATGATGGAAGATGATGATGGAAAGTTTTGAATCCGTTACATGTTTGACAAGTGATTGTTATAGTAAAGTAAGGACTGGCTTAGTCTCTTTTTTGCAAAGGTGTTATTTGATCTTGCTAAAAGCCTTACCTTGATTCCCACTAGCCAAGATTCCCGAGTCTTCTCCCCAATTTTTGGTCGGGTAAGTCTTGCGGAGTACTTTTTGTACTCGGGGTTTGTTTAACCCCCAAGTTGCGTGGTGAACCGCGTGAGCAAGTGTGTTACTGCCCTTGCTTTGCATGACGGTCGTTGATGAAGTGACCGACGAGGAATAGATTGTGTGGCCCGTGGGGCGGGGCACTTTCGTTGCGTGAGTGTAATAAAGTTAAGTAATGATACTTCCGCTGTTTTTTGTAATAATGCCACTTTGGTTTGTATAAGTTTAACAAAAGGTTTGTAAATTAAGTTATTGTAAGTCTTCCGCTACTCCGGTATTTTGTATGAAAACTATTATAATACTGTGATGTCTCTGTAAGTATCGATCCTGGAGGAATTGTGGTTTATCGGGGGTTCACCCGACGGGACATTCTAGGTTATGTGGTGTACAAGTACGGCTGACAGAGGTCTTAAGGACAATGTCAGGTGCTTGTGGGCCATATAATTTAGAAGGTTCTGCCACAGAGGGTATCAGAGCGGTACTTACAAAGATATTCATAGTATTACTTTTTGAAAACTTCAAAATGTTTTGGATCCAAAAGTTAAAGGTGGTTTGGTCCAAATTGTTTCTGCTCCGTCTTAATTCTTTCTAGTAGCCTTTCTAGGTGCTATTTAAAAGAGTTTTAAGCGGAGTATCATGTTGTTTTCCTTTTTGCCCTATATTATTAAAAAAATGCTTATGTTACTTTAAAAAAATCTTTTGCTTGATCCGTAGGTCCGATCATGCATCATGTTTAATTCACTTGTTTAAAGAATCATATCCCCGATAACAAGTGGTTGGGCTAAGTAAAATCAATCCTATTCTTGCTAGCCCTAAGGATCTCAATCTTATAGGCTTTGCTTGTGTATAAATATGATCTCGTCTATAACAGATGTCCGCAACACTCGTGGCTTTGGTTCTTCACACGAGGAAGGTGCGGTCCCGCAGCACCACCAAAGACCCCAGCTTTGGGCGATGCAAGAGCGCTTTTTAGTAAATGCCACTACAGAGAATTCTCGTCTGCAAGGCGAGAAATGGGTCGCCAGAATCGAATGCACCATATGAGAATCATGGTCGTCGTAATCACGACGAGGTCACATATGCCGATTTCACCGAGACCCGTCCCCCGGTCTTTACCAGGGCTGAGGAACCTTTAGAGGCTAATGACTGGCTTCGTATTATCAATCTAAAGTTTGACCTACTAGAGGGTTGTCCCGACTTGTTGAAACCCAAGTTTGCTTGCCCAACAGCTTGAGAGGCCTTGCATCCGCATGGTGGGTAAACTTCCTTGCACGTCAACCGATCGGACAACAAGTCACTTGGGCTATGTTTCAAGATGCCTTCCGTCAAGATTTCATTCCCGACGGAGTAATGCAAGCCAAGCCGGGAAGAGTTTCTAGCAATAAAACAAGGTGGTCGATCGGTGGTGCAATATGTGAACCTGTTTAGTCAACTATCACAATATGCGCCCGAGCATGTGGATACCGATAGCAAAAAAAAAGAAGAAATGTTTTGTTCGGGGTTTAAAGAGTGATATTGAAACTCACCTTTTATCGCCAACCCAACCGCCACTTTCTATGAGGCGGTGGATATCGCCATATCCTATGAAAGATCCATACTTAAACAGAAGAGTGAAGAGCGGCGTGCTTTCTCCAACCTATCCGGGCGGAAACCGTAAACGCCGAAGGTTATATTCCACCCTACCAAAGATACCCACCAGCAATCCCGTTATCCGCAAAGACCAACAAAGTCACCAACCCTATTACTATCCACCACAAAGCCAGCAAAGAAAGCCATCAATCTTATCATCACCCATAGCAGCAGCAGCAGCAAGCCTACAGGCAACAGGAGAACACTCACCCTGCTACCACCACCTATCCCCAACAGCCGAATACCCAGGGTATTCGAACTCCCACTCCATCAACTCCCCAGGCTTCGTCCACTGGTAGAGGTCGTTGTTTTAATTGTGGAGAGCCACACTATGTAAGATATTGCCCCTACCCAATCCAGAATACCTCTAACTTCCAGCAAGGGCCGGGCAATCAGCAGCATCAGGGTCAAGGCAGGGGTAAATCACAGTCGGTCCCAAGGTGAATGCCGGAAGGAAACCTGGGCGTGTGTATCACGTTCAAACCGAGATGTCCTTAAAGGAGAATCTGCTTTTAATGGGTATGTTTCCCGTCACGCCACCACCCGCACTTACATTATTTGATTCTGTGCATCGCATACATTCATCAATCGTACTTTTTGTTACAAAGCATGGACTCCTCATAAAAAGAAATTAAAGATGAGTTTTTGATACAATTGCTTGGGAGGGCGTATACATATACGAAAATGATATATCAAGTTCCTATATCTCTTGAAGATATCTCTCGTCTCACAAATCTAATGGTACTTGAAGGATCAAAACATAGATGTGATCTTTGGAATAAATTGGTTTAAGGAATTTTTGAATGAGCCTTTCCCGGAGTTTCTTCCTTCCTTCTCCTAAGCAACGATTCGTTTATAAAGAATTGTGACTTTCCAAAAACATGAGACTTGTAATATGAACCCTTCTACCTTCCTTATGAAACCATGTAAGATGTGTTTGCTTGACACATTTCTTTTTCCATTACTTAGCCCTAAGCTTTGAATCTCGGCACGAGATTCCTTTTAAGAATATAATGTAACACCCCGGTGTTACGTTAACCTAAACCTGCCATGTCATCATCATCATTGCATGAGCATTCATAATTAGAGAACACAAATGCAAACAACCAAAGTGAATTTATTTAATTTTAGGATTGGTTGCGCTCTTTTTATATCGTATGTGTTTGTGAATGCCATTAAACTTCACTCACATGTTTACTTTTATCAATAAAAACAATCAACTAAAATGAATCTTGATGTTTGCAAGTGCTTGGCTAACTCTAACTCACACCCCAAAGATGTTTTACAAGTCAAATGAGGTGCAAGGAAGAATCAAATTTGAATTTGGAATTCAAAATCCTAAACCCTAGCTTGATGGCTAAGTGTGGGAAATTGAATTTTATTTTCAATTTTGGTGAGCTAACCATAATTGATTTTCTAAATAAAAGTTGCTAATCAATGGCACTATTTCAAAGTATGAAGTTTGTACTTTGAAAGTATGCTATTGGTTGGGTTTGAAAAAGTTCCACAACATCATTAATTAATTGCCCAAAAGTCCAATTTGAAATTCCTTTTCAAAAACCCTAAATTTCAAGTGTTTTGCCCCTTTCTCAATTTCATCTCAAAATATTCAAAATTTGGGAAAACTTCAAAAATACAGTTTGTGCATCTCTTTGAGCTCTACAACTTTGGTATATAAAGTTTTTTAAGTTTTTGAATAAAATTTAAAGTAATTTCAAAAGTTGTTTGAATTGGAAAATGCCCCTTTTGAGTTTTAAACTCTAATTCAAAAATTATTTGGTTTCATGAAAAACTTTCTGAATGAAAGTTATAGATCTTGAGAAAATGAACAACTTTTATTTTTGGAGATTTTTTATCTTTATTCAAAAATTAAAAGTAATTTTAAAATCCTTAAAATTAAGATTTTACCCTCTTTTGAATTTGAAATGCAAATTCAAAATTTATTTGATTTCTGACAAAACTCCTTTAATGAAAGTTGTAGAGCAATAAATTTTATGCAATCTGTATTTTGGAAGAATTTTGAGTGCAGTTAAATTTTTGGGAGTAATTTGAAGGAGAGAGGGGAAATATCTTCTCGCTACAAAGCCAATTGGGGGGGGGACACCTTGACACCGTGCCCATGCCGTGACTCACCGGCGCCGCCGTGGTCGTTTTCGTGTCGTCGCCGGCAATTCCGCGCCTCCAACCATCTGGCCGAGCTCGTGAAGCTCCTAGCTACCCCCTGACCTTTTCATACTCTATAAAAGTCGAGCACGCGCCGGCACCACCTTCTTTCCCTTCACTGCTCACCGCCGGTCATCCTTGAATCCATCCTGAAATTCATCGCTCTCACTCCATCCCAATCCAATTGCTCTTGTCCACAGCTTCGCAACCTTTCTGCGACTCGATAGCATCAAATACTAGAGCCTGAAATCGTCGGAATTGGCCGTGCGCCGTTGTCTTCTTCTGCTCCGGCGGTGAAGCCGCCGTAAGGCCCTGCTCCCTGGTCCGAGCACCTTGACATATTATGGGTCGATCCGTTGCTCGTCTTAGCATCGCCCTGAGTCCCTTATCACGCTCGGCTTGATGTTTTCCTCAGGCGAAGCTTCGGTGAACCCGAACGCCCGGCGTGCGGTGAGTTCAAGCCGCCGCCGGGCGATCACTACGCCGACCGCCTCCTCCGCTTCCCCCCCGGTCGAGCTAGCGTAAGTCCTGCTTGTGGTGGTGAGCCACCCAAAACACCTCTATCCCCTTTCCATGCCAATCATGCGTTGCAACGGCGGGAACACCATCGCCGCCACGGTCGAAGTGCCCGAGCCGCCATGGTCACGGGCATGCCTCTGTTGATCATGTTTCGCTCAATCAAACCCTTAGATGGGTTCGCCGTAGCATAGGGAGGACCGTGGTGCCGTTCGTGTCGCCTGGGCTCGTCGTCGATGAGGTAGCCATCGGCGCCGTCGTCGCGTTTGCTTTGAACCGGAGGAAGAAGAAGGGGGGAAAGGGACTGAGGCCGACGCCAAGGGGCCGGCCGTCGATGAGCGTGAGAGAGAGAAGAGAGCGAAGCCCGAAGTTGGGCCGGCCGCGGCGTGCGTGAGCGTGGCGACGCTTGCGCGTGAAGCTGGGCGTCTTGCTGCGCCAAAGCAAAGCCAATGGGCCGCTTCGGGCCGCACAGTGCCCCCGAGGGAAGAGGAGAAAAGTTTTTCCTTTTTTCCAAATTGATTTTTCTCGAGCCTATTTTTCATATTTTTGTAATTGAATTATTCTGGGCGGTATAAAAATGTGATAAAAATATGTCTGTGTTTCTTGAGTGAAGCTTTACACCAGAAAAATGCTAACTCTGAATTTTCAATAAAATTTAATTATGCTTTAATTTGCTTCTTTGATTAATAAATGCAACTTCAATGATTTTTAATAAATAAAATATGAGTCCAAAAATCATGAAATTTGTTTTGTGTGCTAATTAGATGATAATGATCTTAATTATGAAGTTTGATCATGTTTTGACTAAGTTTTGTATTATGCTTAATTAACCCCTTAATTAATTGATGTTTAATTAATTAATCCTTTGATTAATTAGGATTTGCTTAATCTCTAATTAGTAAGTTAATTAGTGGCTTTCAACGACTGTAAAAATGGTTAATAAATTAGTAATCACCTCTAACCACTATTAGCGTTGCTTGATTTTGGGATTGAGTGATGACCCTAGGTCATTAACCCTAATGACCTTCGGCATTTCATGTTGATTGTGTATCGTTAGTCCGTCGTCGTCGACGCTAACTATACCTTCTTAGTGCAACTATACCGTGAAGGAAAGTTGTACTCAAGATAGGTTAACAATCGTTGCATCATTATCGCATGCTCTTTTTATTGCTGCATCGTAATCATGCATTCCACTCGTGTAGCTGTGCCGTCTGCGGAGGGAGTTAATCCAACTCCAGTGTCTGAAGAAGGTGATCATCTTGAGAAGGTTGGGACTAATCTCGGTGATTGGGTCATTAATCCTAACTTCGTCAAACCCCAAGGCAAGCCCCTGGATGCATACAAACCCGTCCTTGTATTTCGAAAAGTTTTTATGATTTCATGTGATGATATAATGCATTAGGTATAGGAGTTGTGTGATATCCTACTTTGGTGCATTTACCGTACCTTGATATATACCCTGAATACCTGTTTTGATTTCAAAAATGCTAGTGTATGCTTAGCCCTGCAAATAGCAAAGGCTTTACGAAATATTTTTAAAGATGTGATAACAAAATCCCCGTTGAGGGCAATTACGAAAATCTGATGCTACTTGCTGGTATCCCTTCACTTTGATCGGGTCAAGGGTACGCAACAAGAGCATGATGATGAGTAAATCGTGACGCCGGTGGAGTGACTTGCATCAGGAAGGGCTAGTGCCCTGGTGTAGTGTCGTCCACTTGTGTCGGTTAAGGACCGTCCGTTGTTTGGCCCTGGGATCATGAGGTTATTGGATAGTACTAGTCGCATGCTAATGGCGGTAAGCTCCCTTGTACTATCTTCGACGAGAACGGATAACCGGGACGAGTGTAGCGTGTACCCATCCTACGGGGCCACCGTGGAAGGGGACCGCGGCGTAGGAAGATGGTGTACTGTACCTCGTGGCTAGGACCCGTTCTGGTCGGGAGAAATGCAAGCGTGAGTTGATGTATGTAAGATGTTCGGTCCTGCATACATCGTGTGGCTAGGAAGCCCCAGCTGGGTATATTAAGCGATTCGAATCGTCGGTGCTCCACGATATGGGAGACTTGATCCGAGTTCCGGCATCGTAGCAATGATGGAAGATGATGATGGAAAGTTTTGAATCCGTTACATGTTTGACAAGTGATTGTTATAGTAAAGTAAGGACTGGCTTAGTCTCTTTTTGCAAAGGTGTTATTTGATCTTGCTAAAAGCCTTACCTTGATTCCCACTAGCCAGCATTCCTGAGTCTTCTCCCCAATTTTTGGTCGGGTAAGTCTTGCGGAGTACTTTTTGTACTCAGGGTTTGTTTAACCCCTGTTGCAGGTGAACCGCGTGAGCAAGTGTGTTCTGACCCCTTGCTGCATGACGGTCGTTGATGAAGTGACTGACGAGGAATAGATTGTGTGGCCCGTGGGCAGGGCACTTTCGTTGCATGAGTGTAATAAAGTTAAGTAATGATACTTCCGCTGTTTTATAATAATGCCACTTTGGTTTGTATAAGTTTAACAAAAGGTTTGTAAATTAAGTTATTGTAAGTCTTCCGCTACTCTGGTATTTTGTATGAAAACTGTTATAATACTGTGATGTCTCTGTAAGTATCGATCCTGAAGGAATTGTGGTTTATCGGGGGTTCACCCGACGGGACATTCTAGGTTATGTGGTGTACAAGTACGGCTGACAGAGGTCTTAAGGACAATGTCAGGTGCTTGTGGGCCATATAATTTAGAAGGTTCTGCCACACATATCAAATTTTAACATCTCATCATATGCAGTTAGTCCATTGATTCCATAATAATGCGCATGTGTGGCAAGCTCTTGGGCAGAAGTAAAGGAACATCAATGGAAGGTATTACAAGCATGTCTAAGATCGATCTAAGTTGAACACCGATGTCTCAACACGGCCATGAAAAATGACTGATCTACTTTTGATCCACATGCCACTCCTTCTCTTGGGTACTCTACGTCTTGTCATCTCACCATATCCCTGAGCTTGACGATTTGTTCTTTCCTCTAGTCCTAATCAAAAAGTTTTGGCATCACTATCTATAATGATAATAAAGAGGAAACGTGTAAACTAAACGTATCTGTTGAGTAATGACCTGAGGGAGGAATAGAGGTATTGGTGGAGTGTGATCACCGATGATACGCAATGACTTGGGAAAGCTACCTTTACGACCTCAAGCTCGGGGCCCCGAGATTAAGAGGAGGAGGATTCAAAGCTTTCCGGGCAACAAGGAGTCTTATGGGAGTGGTGCATCGGCTGGCTCCAAACAGACGAGGGTTCGGCATCCAGGTCGGACGACGAGCATCGATCTCGGAACTCGAGGAAAGATATGAATCAGGAGGAAGAGGATGAGGTAATTTCGCCTCTTAAGGCAAAAGAACCAGCGGCAAGTGGAGGTAGTAAAATGGCGGCCTCCAACACAAACCGTCATCTGTTTGAAGCTGAGAAGAGCGATGGTCAAGGAAAGGTGAGAAAGAGGAAATCAAAAGGTTTGCTTCATCCCAAACGCCAGACTTGAACTTTCCCCGCAGTGGATACCTCAACGTTAGTTCCTGTGGGTTTGGTGACATCACGTGTTTCCACACCGGCTAAGCATGTGGAGGGGGTAGATGCTGATGCTTCGGATGAACCGACAAAGAAGCGTAGGTGTTTCTCAAATCAAACAAATGCGAGATCGGCGGCGGCCGGATGGCGATGTCCGCCAAGCACAATGAGTCTCCTATGCCCGAATCGCCGGGGCTGGGGCGGTCCGAGGCGCGAGAAATCCGCGAGCTCGTGGATTTGCATAAGCCCTAGGTGCTCTTTTTATCAAAAACAAAAATGAATGCCCAACGATCCCAAGACTTGAGAAGAAGTCCGATTCCGAAATGCGTTAGGAGTGGCTTGCTCGTCCGAGTGGTGGCCTTGTGGTGACGTGGAGATCTGATGTCATGCTAGATGTCAAATCCTACTCCAAATATCACATTGATGCCTGGGTGATAGAGACTGGTGGTATTGGGGGAGTTTGGCGTTTCACTGGTTTCTATGGTGATCCTTCTCTATGGTGATCCTTCTCGTATGTGCAGGAAAGAGTCGTGGCAGATGCTACGGTTCCTTCATAATGAGAATGATTTTCCATGGCTCTGTGCGTGACTTCAATGAAATTTTAGACGAGCGTGAACACTTTGGGGGTAATGGCGGGGAAGATTGGATGATGGAAGGTTTCCGTGATGTGGTGTCATACTGTGATTTCACGGATTTGGGCTTTAACGGCCTCCCCTATACGTGGGATAACAGGAGGGAGGGGCGGGCTAATGTCAAAGTCCGGTTGGACCGTGCATTGATGGATGGGAAGATGCTAGACTTGTATGGGGACTCTACCGTAACACATGTTCGGACAACGAGAGCGATCATTGTGCTCTTCTTATCAAGTTACAAATGAATGGGGCGCCGCAAGGAAGGCAATTTCAGCACATTCAGGTACGAGAACATGTGGAGACGGCATGAAACTTACAATGAAACAGTTAACTCAAAGATGGGTATCGGTCGCTCATCGCCGTTGGCAATTCAAAGAAAATTTGAACAAACATGCAAAGACACCCTCAAAACCAGGGAAAGGGAACAGTTTGGTTCAAGACGTGGGAATCTGCGACATCTCCGAAAATGGCTTGAAGCGGAGAGGCAAAATACCATTGGGTCTGGTCCGTCCAGGAGGGAACGCGCCATCATGGGACGCCTCTCTGAAGTGCTGGCGAGGGAAGAGGAGATGGAAAAACAAAGGTCCCGTGTTGATTGGCTCAATGCGGGCGATCGTAACACGGGTTTCTTTCACGCGAAAGCGAACAGAACTAGAACAAATAAGATTACTTGC
>JADLZL010000492.1:0-14194 GCA_015844335.1 Chrysopogon serrulatus | reverse complement strand
ATATATATACATAGTATATATAATAAAGAATATACTCCCTATTATTCCAAATTATAAGTCGCTTTTAACTTTTTGGTACATCTATTTTTATTATGCATCTAGATATAATAAAATGTCTAGATGCATAGAAAAATGAATTAACTAAAAAGTCAAAACGACTTATAATTTAAAAACGATGAAGTTTTGAACACAGATGGCCGGGCAGTAGTGTGTAGCTGTAGATACATCGCACTTTCCGTCTCCCATGCATGCATGCATACTCATGCATGGACCGCTTGAAGGCTATAGCTAGAGGAGGTACACGCCAAACATGGTGATGAACTCTGGTGCTCTCTTTATTTGCCATTTGCCTCTTCTGACTTTATCTGTCATGCATATATGGACTCATCGTCGTCGCTGTTTTCGTAGGTTATTTTATTTTTTTAATTATGTAGATAAGCACTATGGAATAAGCATAGAAATTCCAACTAACTTATCCGTGTTGCTATGACTAATCCAACTATAAGCACGCTTGTTCTACCCGAATTAATTGGAAGTGGCGTGAAGGGCAGTACAACAATCTATATCCACAGTGCGTATAACACGGACATCATCGCTACAACAAAGAACATAACAAAATTATTGAACATCGCGTAATTTACCACATCATATCTGTTATTGTCGTAAGAAGTAGCCTACTATACATAGGCAACGGCAAAACAGTTATTGTCATAGGTGTGTAGCTGTGGATTGTCACCGTTATTAATTTTATTAGGTAGCTAGTAACTAGTGTCAGCTCGCCAGGTGAAAATGAACATCAGTACTAAGACCAATTGATTGATTGCGTCAAAATCACAGAATTAGCAGGCCATACGCATCTATCTGCATTATAGCACGCGTCAACAAATTAAACTCGCAGATAGCAGAAATGCAATCCAGAAACTGAAATCACGTGATCTGGATTTTATGGTGTACTATATACGTCCCTGTCCTAAAAAGAATGTAATTCTAGGTGTATTTTTGGTCAAAGTGTTTAAAGCTTGCATTGACATTAATATTTTTAATTTAACACCAAATAAATAGTATGAAAATATATCTTATGAAAAATCTAATGGTACTTACCTTACATCATAATTATGTATATTGGTTCATGTATAATTGGTCAAACTTGAGATATTTTAACTTTATAATATATTAGAATTGTATTGTTTTTCAGACAGAGGGAGCACATGCTACTCCCTTCATCCCAAATTGTAAGGAGTGAGTACAATTTACCGTGTGGTGGGAACCTGTCCATCTAGAAGTTCTCGACTTGGGTGTCCGGATTTTTCATGTATTCGTTTCATGATTGATTATGGGCGCTTGTATACATTTTTATGTATTTATTCATGATTTCACGATGCCTATTCTTTCAGTAGCAGACCATCGATAATGAGATGTCTATAATGACTTCATCAATCTAAAAAAAATGTCAAACTCATTCTCTAGGCGAGGTGCTCTCCTCACAGAGATATTCACAGAGATGATCGTGCGTAGTACCTTAGATTCAAGGATAGATATTCCGACTAGCTGGTTTTCAACTACCTGAAACGTACACCTGCATTGCGCGCGCGGAAGAAGGGGATGAGAAGGAGTATTTATTATTAATTAATCGATGGAGCTAGGCGAGAGCTCGAGCAAGAGGTGCTAGCAGGCGGGCGGCGCGTGAGTAAAGAAGCATGCGTCACGGCACGGAGGGTGGTTGTTGGTCAGTAGGCCGGCCGGCACGCCAAGGTCAAGCGGCAGCATACTCCTAGAGAATGATGACAGGTCGTCGATGCATATGCAGAGGCGGCATGGACACTCCGCTCGGCTCGCTCATAAAAGACGAACATGATGCACATACACTATTCTTCTTTACTAGTAGTACACTATTCCGTCATCGATCGATCGATCCTCTATCGATCTACCGGCGGCAGCCCGAGCGATTTGCGTTTGGATTGTTGCATGCATATATGCCAGCATGTGTGCACCGCATACTGCGCACGCAGGAGAGACAACAATCTGTGGATCTTTCCGTTGACTGGACGACTGGTACTGTATCTCTGTGTGCTACGTACGTAGCTTGCGTTATTTCCACGCACATGACATATACTCCCTCCGTCCCTAAATACTTGTCGCTTCGCTTCCCGAGACACAAATATCGATAATTTTAATAAATAATAAATATCATCGATTAGTATCATAATTAGTATTATCGGAAAGATCTTTGGATCTAGTTTTTTAACAAAATTATTTGGAGATATAAATATTGTACGTATTTTCTATAAATGAAGTCAAACTTGTGGCACGCATACCACGGCGACATCTAAATAGGGACGGAGGGAGTATACATGTATGATGTATCATGTACATTTATACGTATACCTGCAGTGCTACATAGCTGTACACGTACGTACCATGCAAGCGAAGACTAGATATATATACTTACTTGTATGTATCTATATGTATCTTGCCAAAAAGTGCCAAACAGAAAATATGTACAGAGACAAAAACTCAATCTAGCAACCTGAACCTCACGGAGGAGGAGGGTGCAGTGCTGGATTTTGGAGATGATGACGATGAGCAGATGATCGATCTCCCGGAGTGGGCGCTGGTAGGAAAAATTCTCTCGCCCACACCGGTGCATATTGACGCGTTAAGGTCGGCGTTGAGGCCTGCATGGGGTAACCCAATTGGTCTCAAATTCCGTTCGATTGGTGAAAAAGGCGATAACCTGTTTGTGGCCGAGTTTGGAACCAGCCGTGATCTGAACCGGGTAATGACAGGGACGCCATGGCTGTTTGGAAGGTATGCGGTGCTCCTTACTGAGTATGATCCAAAACTCAGACCATCAGATATTACCTTCGACCGCCTTGAGCTATGGGCTCGGATCCTGGATCTCCCACTGGGTTGGATGAACAGAGCTAAGGGCTCGAAAGTTATGAGTTTGATTGGGGATGTGATATCGATGGACGTGGATGGAGATGGTAAGGCAAGTGGTGCGTTCTTACGTGCCAGGATCGCGATTGAAGTGGATAAACCCATTAGACGTGGAGTGTTCCTAAGGATGGCTAGGAACGAGGAACCTAGGTGGTTCCAGGTCCAATATGAGAAGCTCCCGTTTATTTGTTTCTCTTGTGGGAAGATGGGGCACTCAGAGCTGGAGTGTCCGTCGCCGGCAGAACGGAATGAGGAAGGAAAGCTGCCGTACGACGTTCAGCTGCGAGCTCCGGATGAACGGCGTCGGCGCATAAATTCCTTTACGAGTGCGGCTGCAGACTCTTTTGGAAGTGGATCGTCGGCGGGAGCTAAAATACCAAGGAAGACTAATCGGTCGGGGTCTAAATCAGACTCTCGCAGATCGGAGGAAGGCATGGGCGAATCAGATGACCAAGAGGTGCAATCACCAATGAAAGTGAATTTGCAAAGTCAGGTCCCTGCGAGGGGAATGGCCCCGGCTGCTGGCAGACGCCTGGACATGTCGGGGGTTGATGAAGCTGGGGGGCAGAAGTACAGAAAGAGGAAGTCCAAGGTGACACAGACTCCAGACCTGAACGTTCCCTTGGGAGGGACGAATGCCATTGTTCCTTCAGGATTGGTGAGCTCTAGGGTCAATGTTCTGGATGGGGCGGCGGAGAACAGTGGGGGAAGCAGCATGATTGAGCTTCTGAAGAAACAGAAACGAAGCAAGATCAACTCTGAGATATCGGCGGCGGCTGCGGAGGGCAGTCCCCGCCGGACGCCATGAATCTCTTGAGTGTGAACTGCCGGGGCTGCGGGCGGCCCGAGGCAGTTCAAGAACTCCGCCTTCTGGTGGAGGAAAAGAGGCCCGCGGTGGTGTTTTTGATGGAAACGAGAATGGGGGAGGACCGTGCTCTTGGGCTGAAACGCGTCCTTGGTTTTCCAAATGCCATTGTCGTGAAGTCGGAGGGCCTGAGTGGAGGGCTCTTGCTGCTGTGGCGACATGATGTTGTCGTAGCGGAGATGAGCAAATCAAGGTCGCACATTGACGTCATGCTGTCATGTGAGCGGCTGAGAATTGTGCAGTGGCGCTTGACGGGCTTCTATGGTGAGCCCCGGAGGGAGCGTCGCAAGGAGAGTTGGTATTTGTTGCGGTTTTTGCGTGCACAATCATGCGAGCCATGGCTGTGCATGGGAGATTTCAATGAGGTTTTGTCGGCGGAGGAACATTTTGGGGTGAATGAACGAGAACAGTGGCAAGTGAGGGCGTTCCAGGACGCGGTGAATGATTGCGGCCTTGCTGACCTGGGTTACCACGGTTTACCTTTCACATGGGACAACCGCCAGGAGGCTGACCGGAATGTTAAGTGCCGCTTGGACCGAGCTCTAGGGGATCAGAAATTCATGGATTCTTTTGGTGACTCGAGTGTTTTCCATGTGCCGTTGGAGGAATCCGACCATGCCGGGCTGCTGGTGGAGGTCCGGCAAAGGGAGGTGATTGGAAGACAAAGGCGACGCGCGAGATCGAAACCCTTCCGATATGAGAACATGTGGAAGGAGCATGGAGAATATATGGATTTTGTGACTCGTACCTGGGACCCAGGACCCGGGACGGCGGACATGTCTGCTGTGGCTAGTGCACTGGAGTCTCTCCAGGGCTCGCTGAAAGTTTGGGACCGTGAAGTTTTCGGGTCAGTAAAGAAGCAAGTGAAAGACCTACGTTCACAGCTTGAGGAGGAACGAGGGAGTACTCTGTACCGAGGGCCGACTGACAAGGAGAGGTCGATCATGAATAAACTCTCGGATGTCCTATCTAGGGAGGAAATTATGGAGAAACAAAGGTCCCGTATTGCATGGCTCAGGGAAGGAGATAGAAATACAGCCTTTTTCCAAGCCAAAGCAAGAACTCGTGGAAGAACTAATCGTATTAAGCAGTTGACTGCGGCTGATGGCCGGGTGTTCACGGAACAAGAGGATCTGGAACGTTTAGCATGTGAGTTTTATCACAATCTGTTCACGGCTCAGGAAGTGTTGCAGCCGGAAGCAGTATGTGCTCATGTGCCGCGAAAAGTCACTCCGGAAATGTGTGAGCTGTTAGACAAATCTTTTTCTGAAGAGGAAGTGGAGGCAGCTCTATTCCAGATGGCTCCTAGCAAAGCTCCTGGTGCGGACGGTTTTAATGCCGGATTTTTCCAGGCTCATTGGTCTTTGCTGAAAAAGTGTGTGGTGGAGGCGGTGCTGGGTTTCCTGAATGGCGGGGAGCTACCTGCGGAAGTGAACAAGACATTATTGGTGCTCATCCCAAAGGTTAGTAACCCCCAAGAGTTAGCACAGTACCGGCCAATTTCTTTATGCAATGTGCTTTATAAGATCTGCTCCAAGACTATGGCAAACCGGCTTCGCTGTATTTTGGATGAAGTGATTTCGATGGAGCAAAGTGCGTTTGTTCCAGGTCGGTTGATAACTGACAATGTGTTGATTGCGTATGAATGCGTACATTACCTGAGAAACAAGAAGGGCAAGCAGGGAGGATGTGCGATCAAGCTGGACATGATGAAAGCTTATGATCGGGTTGAGTGGCGATATTTGGAGCATATTTTGAGGGCTCTGGGCTTTCCTGAAACCTGGATTTCTCTTGTTATGAAATGTGTTACCACTGTCTCATTCTCAGTACGGGTGAATGGTGTGTTCTCTGAGGAGTTCAAACCAACCCGAGGTATTCGGCAGGGAGATCCTATATCACCATATCTTTTTCTCCTTTGCTCTGAAGGTCTGTCCAACATGCTGAAAAATATTGGGCCGCTGTATGTGTCAAGGGGAGTGAGGGTGAGCCGCCATGCACCATGGGTCTCGCACTTACTTTTCGCTGATGATTGCATGATCTTTACCCAGGCTTCCAAGAGGGGAGCAGACCGGGTGGCTCAGATTCTGGAAGAATACAATATGGGATCCGGTCAGCTGGTTAATAAGAGCAAGTCCGCGATTTTTTTCAGTCCTAATTGTGATGGAACTAGCAAAGTTGAGGTCCAAAATAGCCTTCAGATTATGACAGAAGCTTTGGGCGAACGGTATTTGGGCCTTCCAACGGCTGCAGAGAGGGGAGCTGATGATGTGTTTAACTTTGTGCCAGCTAGAATGCGTGGCATGGTGGCTGGGTGGGCGGAGAAGAGCCTAAGTTGTGCTGCGAGGGAGGTTTTACTGAAAGCGAATGCTCAGTCGGTTCCCACGTATGCGATGTCGTGCTTCAAACTCTCCTCCACAGTATGCAAGAAGTTAACTTCGACAGTGTCTAATTATTGGTGGGGAAGCTCGATTGATAACCATGGGCTCCACTGGTTACGATGGGAAAAATTGACACGGTCGAAGGCGGATGGGGGCATGGGTTTTAGAGATTTTGGTCTATTTAATAAGGCAATGCTTGGTAAACAAGGATGGAGATTGATTATGCGGCCGAATTCGTTGTGTGCGCAGGTGCTGAAAGGGAAGTATTTTCATAACTCGGACTTCCTCTCGGCAACCAAAAAACGACGGAGTTCGGCCACTTGGAAAGCAATTCTGTGTGGACGGGATGTATTATCTAGAGGCCTGATCAATCGAATTGGCCCGGGAGAGATTAATGTTTGGAATCAAAACTGGATTCCAGGACTCCGATCAATGAAGCCACTGGTCCGGCTGCAGACAGCTACGGCTGTGAATGTAAAAGATTTGTTTGTTCCTGGAACGCGCGAGTGGGATGAAGAAGCTGTCAAGAAGTCGTTCATTGCAATTGAGGCTGCTGAGGTGATGAAGATTAAGCCTAGCAACCGTTTACAAGAGGATGTCCTTGCGTGGGGTCTGGAGAAGCATGGTACATACTCGGTCAGGTCTGCCTACAGGCTCTTGAAAAGGGAGCAGATGGAAACGGCAATGGCTTCTGTGAGTGAGGCATCTGGCTCGGTGGATCATAGTTGCTGGGAGACCCTTTGGAAAATTCAAGTTCCTCCAAAGGTTCGAGTATTTTGGTGGAGAGTGCTTCATGCTTCTCTGCCGTCAAAAGCTGAGTTAAAAAGAAGGCACATATCAAGAGAAGGTCACTGTGAGGTGTGTGGAGAGACAGAGGAGACCTTGTTCCATGTTTTCTTTGACTGTCCAATTGCAAAACGCTTTTGGAAAGAAGTCCGCAAGCTAATGGGAGTGTCTCTGCCGGCTATGCACCCCTGTACTTGGGCTTCTGATGTTCTGAGATCGGACGGGCAGTCCAAGTCGCCAGCCGCGGTAATCATCGGAGGTGCCTGGGCTCTCTGGACTGGGCGCAATGCATGCAGGCATGGGCGAAAGGCTTGGGAACCGGGAGCAGCAGCAAGGTTCATCTCCGTCTTGATGGAGAACTTAGCATCGCTGAAGCAGGGTCTAAAGCCTAAAATGATCAGGCCAAAGAGCAAATGGAAGCCTCCGGAGCAGGGCTGGGTAAAAATCAATACGGATGCGAGCTTCGTTCAGTCAGAGTTCGTGTCTGGGGCCGGTGTTGTGATTCGAAACCACGAAGGCAGAATGGAAGCTGGAGCTGCTAGGTGGTTTGAGGATGTCCCTGATGTGATCACGGCTGAAGCCATTGCAGCCAAGGAAGGGCTCGAACTAGCTGCTGAGCTTGGCTTCGACCGAGTGCTCCTGGAAGTCGATTGTCAGGCGCTTACAAAGCTTCTCATGGGTGCTGATCCAGCGGCTTCATCGATTGGAGGTTTATGTTTTGATATTTTAGAGCTAGGCAAGAGTTTTCTTGATTTTCGCATTGCTTGGACCAATAGAGAGGCGAATTCGATGGCGCACTTTTGTGCATCCACTGTCTCAGCCATCGATCGCTCTTTCTTTTGGATTGATTGTATTCCGGTCTGGCTAGTTAACCTAGCAGCCGCCGATTGTACTCTTGCCATGAATGAATGAAAAGCTCTAATATCTCAAAAAAAAAAAAAAAAAAAAATCTAGCAACTATGTGTCGCAACACCACTTATGATTTGTGACTGTCCATCATCTTCATGTCCACAGATGCTGACCACTTTCTTGTTGGATGTGCAGCTTTTGACTTGCATGAACCTTAATATATTATATATATATATATATATATATATATATATATATATATATATATATATATATATATATATATATATATATATATATATATATATATATATATATATATATATATATATATATATATAAACGACTGAACCGTTAGATAATCAGTGTTGCAAAGAGAGAATACATCACATTAGTAAAGGCCAAATACAAGACATATCTGTTTTGAATATCTATATATGTGTAAATATATCTAGCTTCGATCTTTGGAACTAGATCTCTGATGCGTCTTCCAATGCAGTTTCTTTCAGTCGGCGGATCTAAGAAGCCAAGCCACCAGGAGGCTTATTATCTCGTAGTCTTTCATCTCCAGCTTCTCCTTCTAAGATTGAATAGGTGCAAATTTGTACAAGAGGCTCCATGCATGGTCCGAGCCACGGTAGCAGGGGCTCAAGCGCACCCGGCTCCGGTGCTACATATACCCCTGGTTCAATTGGGGCGAAGATATATATATATATATATATATATATATATATATATATATATATATATATATATATATATATATATATATATATATATATATATATATATATGCAAGTTAAAAAAGTCAAAATAAGGAGAAAAAACAGAGATAAAAGAAGACGCATTAGGAAAATAAAGATAGGAAAAATAAATTATGGAAGAACGGCAGCAGTTAATTTGTATATATATATGTGTTTTCTGAGTATAATTGTTTGGAAAAACATATATATGCACAATTAAATGGTAGAGTAAGTAATACTCTATAATCTTGAAGCTTCTTCCATGCTTTTATTTCGTCGTCAGCCAGGGGGTTGTATAGTCATCGTCTGAGCGCCTTAATTTCATGCATGCGCGCGTGACGATTTATGATTAGCCCTTGACTATGCTGATTCGCAGTATTCGTCTGCGGAATAATATATGATGTCAATTCCAAATGATTAATGTAACGTATGGGCAGCGAGGAGAAATGAATATACATACAGTAGTAAGTTAGTAGCTGAGTATATATAGTTATTATTATATGTCAGGTGTCAGCTGCCACCAGCATACAGTATGCACGATGATGATGCATGCAGCTTCTCTCTAGTGTATATATATGTAGGAGTACTGTACATGTTATTATGCCAAAATAATATTTTACATAATAAGGGAGTATTTGGATGGTGTGGAAAAAGTTTTGCCTGTGTCACATCGAAATGTCGGAGGGATGTCGAAAAGGGGTTTCAAATACCAATAAAAAACAAATTACAGAACTCATCAGGAAACTATGAGACAAAATTTTTAAGTATAATTAATCTGTCATTAGCAAATATTTACTGTAGCACAACATTGTCAAATTATAGACTAATTAGGCTTAAAAGATTCATCTTGTAAAGTTATCGTAATCTATGTAATTAATTATTTTTTAGACTGTATTTAATACTCCATATATGTGTGACAAGATTCGATGGGACAGGGCAAAACTTTTGCCCTGTGAATCCAAACACCCTCTGACTGTTATGTGCATGCATGCAGAGTACATGGATCATGCATGATGCGTGTTCTCTGTCCAAATACACAGTACCATTGTACAGTAGTACTGCTGCTTGCATTTGCAATTTTTTATACTGCACTTGAGGGAAAAAGTAATTAATCCATTTGAAGAACTACTCCCTCCATTTATTTATCTCCTTCATCTAAGAAAAATGTTTTATTCAAAATCTCCTTCATATTATGTTGGGACTTGCATGTATTTATTGCCTCTCTGCTACCCATTGGTTGTTTCTTACTTGTATTTATTGCCCATTTGCTATTTATTGGTTCAGCCTATAATAATTAAATGCAAATTGAGTTACTCCACTCTTTGGTCATTGCGGTAAAGGCTTAGATGAAGAAGATAAATGAATAGAGGGAGTAGTATATATATTTTTTTCAAGACTAGATTATATGTCTATATTTCATTAAGCAAAAGAGAGTGGCCAATAGACCTACACATAGTTGATACAAAAGAGTTCACAGGTAATCCATGGATTACCAATGAAGTCCTCTCGAAAAGCAAGAACATAAAGGGATGGGAGACCCTCCACCTAACAACCCTAGCAACTGAGCCTAATACAAAATAAATCCCAACACCTTCGTAGCCACTAGTGATCGGAGCCGTAGACGACAGCAGCGGCAAAGCATCCGCTAGAACACCTCGGTGACAAAGCATCCACCGGAACCACCTCGGCGGCAAAGCATCCGCTAGAACTCCTCGGTGACAAAGCATCCACCGGAAACGACTGCGGCCTTGGCGGCAAAGCAATCACCGAAAACATGACCTCAAACTCTTATTGCTCCTCTGAGTCACTAAGGCCATTGCCCTCAGGACCACAGTCAAGGAGGACTTATCTGAAGATTTAACGGTGGCCAAGCGATCGCCCAAGCACCCTCGATGGCAAAGCGTCCGCCGGAAACACCTCGACGGCAAAGCATCCGTCGGAAACTTCACGGCAACAAAGCATCCGCTGGAATGACCACAGCTACGGCTACAACTAACACCGGCTAGATGAACCAAGGTGAGGAGAAACAAGAGACCCAATTAGGCATAGCTGAACCATGATGACCATGCGCACGGCCAAAGTGGAAGACAGCCTCGCACATGCCAAAACTTGGAACTTCAAAGCAGGCAACGCCTTCAAGAAGGACTGCGATGCAGAAAGCATCGCTGCTGCCTGCCCAGGAGGGCCAGGTTCTCAACTAGAAGCTCCACACCAGTCGGAGAGGGGGCGCAACGATAGATGCCTCCAAGGAGGAAAACAACGCCAATAAGGTGTTGCCATCATCGCCAACAAAGAAGGCTTTTACCTTGGCGTCATTTGTTGACAGTCGTTAAGTACCAAATTTACCCATCAACTAACTCTCGAAAAAGGCACATTTATGATCCCTGATGTAGACTTAGGGTGTACACTAACGGAATTCCACGAGTTTTGGTGAATCCATGTTTCTATATGTACATACTAGAAAAGCTATCAAAGTAGAACAATATGACAGTATAAAAGTATCTCAAATGATGGATTAGAATGCACCATTGCGAAGAGCTTGTCAAGACAATTGAAATAGACATATTATTTACCATATTTGTAGTTTCGAACGAAAAGATAACGCATCTGCAAGCGGCACCTGTGCAAGAAAGTTCTAGAAGTCACCAGAATGTGACCCACCGAAGGTGGGGCCCACTGGTCATAGGGGGAGACCGGTGGTTCCCACCTCTAGACTGGCCGGTCTGCTACAATGGCCAAATGGGCCCTGTTTCGATGGCCCGGTTTCTCCACCGCCTTAGGATTTGAATCTCCACCGTTGGTCAAGGTCAGTTTAATCCTACGGCTCTGATACATCGCCCAAGACTATACAAGCAGCTTTGACCCTTAGAGGGAGGCATCCCCACGAAACCCTAATTCATATTCTCGGAAGGAGGATCTAAGAGGTGTCCCTTGAATGGACAAACCTCTCAAGGGTTAGCAAATAAGAGATTAGTCCTCGATAAGATCTAGTCTTTAGAAATAGAGAAGTAGAGAGGGGAAGGACTTTGGAGGAGGTGTTGGCCTGTCGGTGCTCCCTCTACATCTTGTACCTAGCGGAAGTTAATGTACGTCTAGGATTTCTCTAGTAATCATCTTCTTCTTTCTTTAAGCAATTGTGTTTATATTATTCTCCTGGTCGATCACGAGTCTCTTTTGAGTGCTTTAATCTATTGCAATAGGTTAAGGTATATATAATTGGTATGAAGGTCACAGCTTTGCCTGTGCTCTTTCTATGCAATTTCCCCATATAGAACAATATAAACATAGCTTATCAAGAGTACAACATGAGAACCTTAGTAATCTCCTTTATATTCTCAACCTTTTTAAGATCTTGTTGCTACTCTAGGTCAAGTTAACTATCGTAGTTAACTTCACCATTTCCTTGTGGATACGATATTTAAAACCTTCAGGTGAAATGCTACAATGGTATCCGTGAGCTTGCGGAATATTCAATGGGCATTAACAAATACCAATAGGCACCCTCCCAGGCGCAGACCACGCCACGCACCACTGCGCTCCGCGACGCCATCCCTATCATTGCCAATGAACCAAAGGCACCAGTGCCCACCCGACCGACGTTAGCCTCACCACCATGACGAAGCAGAAGCGAGAACGAGCGAGACTATGCCATCCAAGACACCACTCGCAATCACAACTGCCCACACCACCACCATGCAAGGCAACGAACGTTTGTGACGCCAGCACCCACACCCCGCTTCGCCGCCAGGGAGGGAGGTGTCGGCGCAAATCGGAGAGAAGGGCACATGGGGCCCTCCTGCCCGCAACGCAGCAGCACACCGGGTTACCGCCGTCAGAAGACGTCGGAGGGCCGCGGATCCCGAGGTCCAGCCCCGCATGGCGGTGGCGCCCTCCCGGCTACCGCAGGATCATCGCCGGGGCGTGGGGGATTAGGAGGCCAAATCCGAGGCCCGGGGGGCCGGATCCGCCAACCCCATCCGCCCAAGTCACCGGAGAGCCGTAGCTCCCCCTAGCGCGCCGCCACCGCCGCCGTCGTCAAGCCGCGGAACGTGACCAGAGAGGGCATAGGTTGACGGGGAGGGGCGCAAGGTGGTGGAGGCACCAAATCTGGCCCCCTATGGCCCCGGATCTGACCGGCTTGCCACTCCGTCACGCCGAAGTAGGAAGGTGGTCGGGTGGAGGGGGAGGAAGGAAAGGGAGGTGGGAGGGAGGAGGGCTGCGGATGGCACCGTTTTTAGGAGGGGCTGCCGCCGCCGCCGCTGCCGCGCCGGATGGCGTGGGCGGCGGCCGGAGGGAGGCAGGGGCGGGCCTTGGATGCCGGGGGGCCCCCCATTCGCCCATAAGGGTACGTTCGGGTGGAGGGACGCTGCTTGCGGTTACCCAGCCCGCTCCCCAACTGGTATGTATAGTCGAACTGACCTAGCGAGAAGGGTATGTCAGTGGTGCTGACTACTAACTCCTTGTTGATTACTTGACGTACGCGTCTTCTTGCCTAAATTAGGCTTGCAAACTACTATTTTTCTTTCTTTTTTTTTTTTTTTTTGCGACAAAAGGCTTGCAAACTACTAGGGACCTATACTATGCAGTAGTTAACCCACACAATCAGTCCACAGAGTAATTCAGAGCTATTGGAGTGCGCAGAACATGCAAGTCATCACAGTTATCTAGGAAGCAAGAGGAGCTAGCAGCAGTACTATGCATATGCATGGTGATAAGAGTACACGTCACTGGGTGCCATTACGGCAAGGGAACCTACAGCAGTTTGAAATTCCAGCTCCCGTCCAAAGACTTAAACCAGCATGCGTGTCCATTATTGACAGTATGTAACCGGCGATGAGATCGAAAGTTATGCACCCGATCGATTGACATTGACTGACATTGACAGTTTGACTAACTGACTGTATTGACTGTATTTACTGACATTGAAAGTTATGTAACCAGCATGAGATCGAAACGTCTTCTCTAATTACTGTATTGACTGACATTGAAAGTTATGTAACCAGCATGAGATCGAAACGTCTTCTCTAATTACTGTATTGACTGATATTGACATTGATTGACTGACTTTCCCAATTGGCATTGACTAATAACTGCATTAATTAGTATTTCCTCCGTCTTAATTTATAAAACGTTATAAATAGAAACGGAGGAAGTACTAATTAATACAGTAATTAGAACTAGAATAGAATTTATACAATGCAAAGTACGGTATACTTAGCTAGTTGGCAGGCAAGCATGGACCGGATATATAGATAGATGGTACAGTGGCAGGTAGGTGCTGAGTACCGGCAGTTATTGGCTTAATTAGCTTGACTCGATATATATCGTACGTGTAACGCGCCTGGAACTCGTGCCGTTTGCCTCGTCATCAACATTATTATAATGTGGAAGTCGTAGTGGAGAGAAGAGGATCGGAGTACAGTACGTGGTGGAGTGTATCAATCAACTACTGGCACACCAGTATAGCAAGGAGCCAAGGACAGACGACAAGAGCTTGGATTCAATTATTATATGTATATTCAAAAAGCTGGTCTCTCTCTCGGCTTGGTTCGCCACGTGGGCGCGTATGTACGTGTACGGTGTACGTACACACGCGGCAATAGATGATGACGACGATGATGATGATGCCGCCG
>JADLZL010000490.1:0-22605 GCA_015844335.1 Chrysopogon serrulatus | reverse complement strand
CGCACAATTAAACAAGATTGATATCAAAAGCATACTTTTATTGCTACCGGAAAACATGATACATTGTTCGGTTTATATAGCTTGGGCCACCGGCCTTATAGTATATATCGAGAGTTTTAAGACAGCGGTTCTATATTATCGTGGCTCCATTCCTACAGTAACCCGAGTGCGGACGAAACCCTAGCTATTCCTATATCACGAACATCGTAGTCGTAAGCGTAGTCCTAGTGTAGCTTCTTCATGTAGTCATGCGGCTCCGCCTTCATGTATTCTTTGGCGCCCAATCCTCACGTAGCTCCAAAAGTAGTCCATCTTAGTGTAGGCTCGATCGGCTTCATCCTCGGATATACTCCCTGCAGCGTCCCCGCCTAAAAGAGATAGGGAGAAGGGGTTGAGTACATATGTACTCAAAGAAGCCCTAACTTTGGGTGGATGGAGGTTAAATGTGGATGGGTTAGTGGTAAAGGTAGAATTTATATTTATAGGTTGGGCCCCGGTAGGGTATTCACCATCCTCACCAGTTCCCCCTGATTAAGTTATGGTTACCAAACTATTAATACGCCTTACCAGATTATCCATTGTTGTTGTAGTCTAATCATAGCGTCTCATCCCGGCATCCGCCCATTCCAAGGACGTGGCTATTCGAATAGATTCAAGTAAACTCTGCAGAGGGTGTACACTTTTCCCCCATACGGTAGTTGCGATTCCTTCCCCCCAAAGGGTTAGAAAGGAACTACCGAGACCTCGCACCCGATAGTATGCATTCCTTAGGGTTCCATACATTTCCACTACGGCGCTCAGGGGTTGGGAGAAAGTTAAGCGAGGAAGACCACTCTTCTTCCTATGCCTAACCTGGATATGGAAGCTCACTCGCAACTCATGCCCTCACACACCTTGTGGAAAATCACTTAGCATCCACACTTAGAATATATAGATATATGTATATAGCTAGCAAATGTGCACCCAACAATTTTACGTGGAAGATCACTTAGCGCCCACGCCCAACTGCACCATGGAAGATCACTTAGCATCCTACGCCGTCTCCTGCTCTACCGTTTGCCTACACCGGCCCCCTAAGTGGAAATATACTTCAACCTAACGGGTGTGAGATCAAGCCTACCCATATAGACGTGTGGCTGTACGAAATATCACATAGGGATGAATAAGAGACTATTAACCGGTCCTTAGGGGTGACTAAAACAGGTATCTCCGACAGGATATCCTTCGCAGCAATATCCGTCAAGTAATCTACACCTAGATTACCCCTACCCGCTTTCAGTCATAACATGTATATAATCACTTTATCAAATTATCTTATTATCCCATTGTCACATTAGTTCATCATCGCTTATCGTATATTCTTTAATAGAGGATCGGTTTACAATTAAGATAGAAGGGTGGTAGAGGGGTGGAAATTAGGACTTGCCTCCGCCACGACGAGTATATCCAAGGGTCTTGATTCCTTCGCTTCGTCTCCAAAGTGTCTTGGTGTAGCGGTACTTCGTCTTGGTGTAGTAGTAATCCTCCGTAGTCTTGACGTCATCATGCTTCGAGGATTCATCGGGTCCTTGTACGTCTTCTAGTCTACGCGATCTATTGCTTGACGTGACAAGGGAGCAAAACCAAACAATGCATACACAACAAGCATAACTAAGCAAACATGATCAATCAAAACTAGAAGGGGGATCCTAACGGGGTTGGTTGTAGGTGGTGGATGGGTTTATTCTGATTCTATCATTACTATGTGAACTTGAAATAAGAGGTAGGTGAAGGTTATCTATCCAACAAGATGGCTCCTACGGGCTGGGTTAGTGTGGTGTGGTTATCTATGGAAAACTAGACCATATTATTATCTTTCACTATTATGTGAACCCCTGAAAGGAGAAAGCTTGACCAAGTCATCATAGACGGCTTGGCCTACTTCTATAGGTCCACTAGGGTTTGGCGGGGTTAGCTAGTTGGGTTTACGTGGAGATAGGGTCTAGGTGGTTAGGTACGGGCATACTTATACACTCGTACGTAGGGTTTAGCCTAGCTATAGATAGGTGGTGGCTGAGGTTAGTGGCACGCATGCATGTACATACATGCCTAGGGTTAGGTTAGCGACGCATACACACATGCTTATATATGCGCCTAGGTTTAGATTAGAATGAAGGGGTGGAGGGTAAGGTTAGCCATACATAGGTATATGCCCGAGTATATATAATTATATATACCGGACTTACCATGTATGCGTGTGCGTATATATGGGGTTAGCTACTGCTATGGCGGAGGTTATTACTAGGGTTGACTATGGCGGTGCGGAGTTAGCCACACGGGGCGTGTCCGGTTATCGGACATGTCCGTGCGTGTGTTTATATATATAGGTGTACCTATTTTCGGTGATTGGGTACGGACATGTCGGAGCATATGACATGTCACCAAAACCTACTCACCCTTATGGGTATGTGGTTAGCTAGCGCTACAGATAATTATTACTACGGTTAGCATTTATATTGATTAAGTATAACGGTTAGCACTAATTATAGAAGAAAGAGAAGCAAACAATTATTACTAGAATTTAGATGGGCACCAAAATTAGGAAGGATGATGTGGATGAATAGGGCATAATTTTAGAAGAATTTTGGTGGAAGAATGAAGTGGTTTTGGATTTAGGATGGAAGAGATATGGATTTCCCGAGTTTAAATATAGGAAGGAATGTGTGGAATATATTTGAAAAATATTTTTGGAAGATGGAATAATGGAAATGAGTTCAAAAATATTGGGTAGGATCTGGGTGTACCTAGTTTATTTACAAATTTTTCTGGAAATTTTTCTATACTTGAAATGTGTTTTCCACTCTCCCCGTACACTCTCTCCGAGTACGCCAGAAGCGCTCTTCTACCGGGCCGACGCGTGGGGGTCCAGTGGTGTGTGTGGCCTGCTGGTGCTGTGCTGGTGGTTCTATGCACCGATCGGTGGACTACCTCTCTCTATATATATTCCATGAGGACCGGGTTTAGGAAACGGAAGAGAAGGGGGAGGTGGGTGGCTTGTGCTATTGACAAGTGGGTCCCAATGGCGAGGTGGCACCTTCCTGTTGGCTGCGCCGGGCCGTAGTGGAGGGTGTCGACACGGCACCTGCTCGTCCGGCCCCTGCCTCTGTCTTCTGCTCGTGCAGCAGGGGAAGGAAAGAGAAAGAATGAAAACAAAAGGAGGAGAGAGGGAGGGAAGATCGGAGAGGGGAGCTCAGCCCGCGACACCGACCGGGCGGCGCGATTTCTCCTCAAGTGCAAGAAAGGAGAAGGGGTAGGAGAGAGACAGAGGGGAGGGGAATGTGCCGGCACCGGGCGGCACTAAATGACCGCTGCCCGGCGGGCGCTCATCGGTGGTGGGTCGGGCACGGCGACGAGGAGGCGCAGGCAAAGGCGCTGCCTCCTGACGGCGACCACTTCGCACCTACGAGTCGGGGCAGAAAGAAGCGGCGGGAGGAGATGGGAGTCCGAGCTCGAGCTCGTGATGCCGCAATGGCGAGATGGCCGGGCTATTTATAGCCGGCGTTGTCACACAGCAAGGGGGCGGCCATGAAAATATCTCTCAGCGGCGAGCCCGAGGAGGGGGGATAAGTTCTGCATGCACGAAGGCGGTTCGTGGAGATATTCTCGGTGGCCGGGCAAGGGAGCTCGACGACATTGCGTAGAGGCGGTTCGGCACAATGGGCAGCATCGCACGCGTATTCGCGTCGTCACCGGAGGTAGAAGATGATGCCGACGCAAGGGACCCGCATGTAAGTGAGAGAGAGACAAAGAGGAGATGGGAGACGGGCTTGCTTTGCCGGGTCGCCGCGGCGCCGTGTTGGGCCAAGCGGCCGCTCCGCCCAAGCCGTGGAGAGGAGGGAGGAAGGAGGGCTGGCTGCTGCCGTGGCGGCGGGATGGGCCGAGCGGCCCGCCTTGGCCCGCGAGGAGAAGAGGGAAGGGGAGTGCCCGAGCCGGGCTCACCCGCACGGGGGTAAGAGAGGAGGGGAGATTGAGCATGAGCGGCATTTCCCTATTATGAATTTCTTTTTCTATTTTCCCAGAAAATTAAACTAAGACACATTTGAATGGGTTTGAAATTGGAATTGAGGAGAATTTGATATGGGGCTGATTTGGGGAAATTTGGAATATTACAGGGAAGGTCAACGGTGGTTTTCAAGGGAATCCTCAAGGAATTTATTTGGAAGGAATGCAAGGGATTTGGGAGGAGATTATTTGGAGGGGAATTCCGGAAAGAGATCGAGAGGGAATATTCTCGTGCCAAAATAAATTCTAGGACAAACATACAAGCAAACAAGAAGACAACTAATCAAACATTCACGCACATGATTAAAATGCATATGGTGAATTTTGATGCAAGGGTTTTAGAAAAGGTTTTAAATACGCTTTTGGCGTAAAAATAAACTAATCAAGTTTTAATTTGTTGTAAATTATAAAAAGTTCAAATTTTTAGTGATTTTTAAAATGATACAAAAACACGGGTGTTACAAGTCTACCCCACTTAGAATGAATCTCGTCCTCGAGATTCGAGCAATCTAGAGGGAGGAACCTAGGAAGAGAGATAAGAACTATAGGGAGAGATTTTTAATCGCGATTTCCTAATTACCTTACCGTACCATCTTCCATCTTCCCGAGAGGTCTTCAGTCTTCCATTGGTCTTGGATTCTGCGGGTTGTCTTGTCATGCTTCTTAAGGTCTTCAAGTAGTATCCATGGTCATACCATCTTCTTCTTCTTCTAACAACTTCTGGGTCTTAGAGGGCTACCCCACTTAGAAAATTTGCTTTTCCGGTGTTCTCAAATTTTTGCGTATCACCCTTTTTATTCTTCTTCTCATAGTTATCGTTCTGAACTGTAATGCCACCCCACTTAGAGGATTTAGCCTTTTATGATTTACCCTTTGTTCTTCTAAGCTATCTGGCTTTATTCTTTCTGGTTCTTCTGGCTTTTTGGTGACAATGATCTTGTTTTGCTTCTTTTGAGCAACAATCACAGTATCTTGGGGTTCCATTTCTCATCAAGAAATTTGCACTATTGTGTTTTTAGGATTTCACTTCTCATCTAGAATTTTCTTTGTCGGTAACTTGTTCTTGACTTGTTTCTGCCCTATCTTATTTATGGGGTCCGGGTCTACCCCACTTAGAAGATTTTGCCCTAAATCTTCTATTATTGTCTTGAGATATTTCTAGGCTGATATTATTATGGCCTCTTGGCATATCATGTTTCGGTTCGTTTCTATTTCATACCGCCTTTATTTGTTTAGCTGGCATTTCATGCATAAGCATGTCATTCCAATGAGAACAATCACGAATATTACGGGACCGCGATCACATTAATTCAAACATAACGGGGGTTACAATTATCATTAGGGGAGGGAGGATGCAACTAGGCTACAGGTACATCTCCCTAAGATAACTAATCCACCTCATCGAGCTGGGTGGATGCAGTCTTGGGCGTCAGTCGTCCTTCTACTGAGCTGGGGTGTGGGTCGGCTTCTTCTCTTGGCGGTGGTTGAGTGAGCGGAAGGAGAGACTCGATGTCGTATGCCTCCGATGGTGGCGGTGCTGGCGGTACTGCAGGGTCCAGTCTTCTTCTTTCTGGAGGGTAGACAGGGGTTCCTTCCGTAATGACGGGCTCTTGCCCGACCATGGCGAACATCCTTCTTCGGGGCCCGGTGACGAGGTAGGCGCCCTTCACCGCAGGGGCGTGGCGGTCTTCGCTTCCTCCTTCGTGGCTTCAATGAGAGTGGTCTCGTGGCTTTGGGCGGCGGCTACATGGGCTTGTGCTTTTGGCCGAAATCTACTTGAGCTTGCGTGCGAATGTCTCGGCTTCTTCGGCTCGACGAAGTTGCTTCCTCGGCTCGGAGGCTTGTCGGTCGTGTTGCTCGTCAAGAGCAAGCGTAGGTGGTCGAAGCTTGATGGCGGGGTTGTCTTCTTGTCGCTGCGGGGCTTCCATGCGGGCGGTCCATGCCGGGCGGTTCTTGTCGATGGGCGGAAGAATCTCATGGGCGTACGAGATGGGCTCTTCATAGATCTCGCACAGGTGACGCAGGCTTTGCGGGCGACGGCTTGGTAGGTGTCGGCGAAGTGAAATCCAGTGGGTCGTCATGCTCCGGCCTTCGGCGATGTCGGGAAGTCTTCACTCTTGGCTATGTAGACGGTGACTTCACAAATGGCCTGTCGGTGCCATGTTCTTCATACTCACGGCCTTCATACTGGGGCGCTCTCGGATGCCAAGTCTCGCATGGTGGTGGTAGAGAAAGCCGGGGAAAGCCCTGGGTGTGGATGCAACAAACCGCCGATCCGCACTCCGGCCATTCTTGGCTAGGGGTTTGGCGGTAGTGGTTGTGGGTGGATGGCAAGAAGTATGGTTGTGGAAGAGAGGTGGAAGGCTAGCAATGGGATGACTGGAGTGGTGGTGGAGTGATTCTAGAGGCTTGGAATGACAAAGTGAGGCGATTGGCTTGGTCTTTATGGAGTGTTGAGGTGAGGCTTGCCCAGGAAGATTGATCGGCTTTGACTGGTCCTCGGTGTGTTGGAGAAGGAGGGAGTGGGGATTGGGTCCTACTACATAGTGTGGCACTGTGGTGGGGTGTAGCCTTGGTGACTGTGTTATGGTGGTGTAGCCTTGGCGTCTGCATGCGTGGCGGTGTAGTCTTGACGACCGTCTTTGGTGGTGGTCATTGTCGGTTGCGATGTAAATCCCGGAAGTGGTGGATGACTTCTTGACTCCTTATCTCTTGATCTTGATATTAATTATGCCATTTTTCTTTCTTCAGTTCATTTCTGACGGTTTAAGCCCGTAATTGTCTAAAGTATCTTTGGCATATATGGAGTTTCCATGGTTTTCTTGTTATTTCAGTAATTATTTCAAGGCCTCATCTTTTGCCCTTTGGCAATATACTCTTTCTTTTCTTTTGGTAGTCTTCAATTGGTAGCACTTCTTTCTAGCTTTATCTTGGATAACTGGAATTGATTGGCTCTTGAATGTGGGCTTCTGTGGGTGATTAGCATTAACAGTGGAGTGTGTTCGGCTTTTGTAGGTGGTCTGTCATGTACTTAGTGGGTTGCATGGGTATAGTTGATTCTCTTTTCAGCTTCAATGTTGAATAGTATTCCTGATCGAAGTAGTAGTTCAATAGTTGTTGGTTTCCATCTTGTCTTCTTGATAATCTTCTTTTAATGGTCTTTTTAATCCTCTCGGGTGATGGTTACCTGCATGTTAGTTTAAAATCTACCCTACGAGAAAGAGGACATAAGGGGAAAAAGCACAAGGTAACGAAAAGGATCTATTCCTAATAGAGGTAGGGAATAGAATCAAAGCATAAGATGAGAAAGGGAGAGATCTATGGGGTATTTGTAACAAAGCAAACAAGATTCAAGAAACAGTCAAGGTTTGTCAAGCAAGCGTATACTACTTTCGCGTAACCTATTATATAGGAGCACTCCAAGTCTGAACTCTATGCCACTCTACCTATACTACTCGTAATTTTGAAGGGGATGAGAGGAGAGAGAAAAGGCTGTTTTTGAAATAGAGGGTCAAGGTAAGGTGAGAGTCAAGGGCTAAAAGCAAGGATTTTGAAAATAGTTTTTTTTTTGAAAAAGCGTTTCTAACTAAAGTCCAACCTAAGGGTTTGTCCTACAGTCCAAGTATGGCTCTGATACCACCCTATTGACCCCTAATTTTTAGGGTCCATCAGGCATCATATGTCGGTCCCCTGGATCGATGGCGACACGCACAATTAAACAAGATTGATATCAAAAAGCATACTTTTATTGCTACTGGAAAAACATGATACATTGTTCGGGTTTACATAGCTTGGGCCACTGGCCTTATAGTATATATCAGAGTTTTAAGACAGCGGTTCTATATTATCGTGGCTCCATTCCTACAGGCAACCTGGAGTGCGGACGAAACCCTAGCTATTCCTATATCACGAACATCGTAGTCGTAAGCGTAGTCCTAGTGTAGCTTCTTCATGTTGTCATGCGGCTCCGTCTTCATGTATTCTTTGGCGTCCAATCCTCGCGTAGCTCCAGTAGTCCATCTTAGTGTAGGCTCTCAATCGGCTTCATCCTCGGATATACTCCTGCAGCGTCCTGCCTAAAAGAGATAGGGAGAAGGGGGTTGAGTACATATGTACTCAGCAAGCCCTAACTTTGGGTGGATGGAGGTTAAATGTGGATGGGTTAGTGGTAAAGGTAGAATTTATATTTATAGGTTGGGCCCTGGTAGGGTATTCACCATCCTCACTAGTTCCGGGATTAAGTTATGGTTACCAAACTATTAATACGTCTTACCAGATTATCCATTGTTGTTGTAGTCTAATCATAGCGTCTCATCCCGGCATCTGCCCATTCCAAGGACGTGGCTATTCGAATAGATTCAAGTAAACTCTGCAGAGGGTGTACACTTTTTCCCACACGGTAGTTGCGATTCCTTCCCCGGCCAAAGGGTTAGAAAGGAACTACCGAGGCCTCGTACCCGATAGTATGCATTCCTTAGGGTTCCATACATTTCCACTACGGCGCTCAGGGGTTGGGAGAAAGTTAAGCGAGGAAGACCACTCTTCTTCCTATGCCTAACCTGGACATGGAAGCTCACTCGCAACTCATGCCCTCACACATCTTGTGGAAAATCACTTAGCATCCACACTTAGAATATATAGATATATGTATATAGCTAGCAAATGTGCACCCAACAATTTTACGTGGAAGATCACTTAGCGTCCCACGCCCAACCGCACCATGGAAGATCACTTAGCATCCTACGCCGTCTCTGCTCTACCGTTTGCCTACACCGGCCCCTAAGTGGAAATATACTTCAACCTAACGGGGTGTGAGATCAAGCCTACCCATATAGACGTGTGGGCATGTACGAAATATCACACGAGGGATGAATAAGAGACTATGAACCGGTCCTTAGGGGTGACTAAAACAGTATCTCCGACGGGATATCCTTCGCAGTAATATCCGTCAAGTAATCTACACCTAGATTACCCCTACCCGTTCAGTCATAACATGTATATAATCACTTTATCAAATTATCTTATTATCCCATTGTCACATTAGTTCATCATCGCTTATCGTATATTCTTTAATAGAGGATCAGTTTACAATTAAGATAGAAGGGTGGTAGAGGGGTGGAAATTAGGACTTGCCTCCGCTCGCTGACGAGTATATCCAAGGGTCTTGATTCCTTCGCTTCTGTCTCCAGTGTCTTGGTGTAGCGGTACTTCGTCTTGGTGTAGTAGTAATCCTCCAGAGTCTTGACGTCATCATGCTTCAGGGATTCATCGGGTCCTTGTACGTCTTCTAGTCTACGCGATCTATTGCTTGACAGACAAGGGAGCAAAACCAAACAATGCATACACAACAAGCATAACTAAGCAAACATGATCAATCAAAACTAGAAGGGGGATCCTAACGGGGTTGGTTGTAGGTGGTGGATGGGTTTATTCTGATTCTATCATTACTATGTGAACTTGAAATAAGAGGTAGGTGAAGGTTATCTATCCAACAAGATGGCTCCTACGGGCTGGGTTAGTGTGGTGTGGTTATCTATGGAAAACTAGACCATATTATTATCTTTCACTATTATGTGAACCTGAAAGGAGAAAGCTTGACCAAGTCATCATAGACGGCTTGGCCTACTTCTATAGGTCCACTAGGGTTTGGCGGGGTTAGCTAGTTGGGTTTACGTGGAGATAGGGTCTAGGTGGTTAGGTACGGGCATACTTATACACTCGTACGTAGGGTTTAGCCTAGCTATAGATAGGTGGTGGCTGAGGTTAGTGGCACGCATGCATGTACATACATGCCTAGGGTTAGGTTAGCGACGCATACACACATGCTTATATATGCGCCTAGGTTTAGATTAGAATGAAGGGGTGGAGGGTAAGGTTAGCCATACATAGGTATATGCCCGAGTATATATAATTATATATACCGGACTTACCATGTATGCGTGTGCGTATATATGGGGTTAGCTACTGCTATGGCGGAGGTTATTACTAGGGTTGACTATGGCGGTGCGGAGTTAGCCACACGGGCGTGTCCTAAGTTATCGGACATGTCCGTGCGTGTGTTTATATATATAGGTGTACCTATTTTCGGTGATTGGGTACGGACATGTCGGAGCATATGACATGTCACCAAAACCTACTCACCCTTATGGGTATGTGGTTAGCTAGCGCTACAGATAATTATTACTACGGTTAGCATTTATATTGATTAAGTATAACGGTTAGCACTAATTATAGAAGAAAGAGAAGCAAACAATTATTACTAGAATTTAGATGGGCACCAAAATTAGGAAGGATGATGTGGATGAATAGGGCATAATTTTAGAAGAATTTTGGTGGAAGAATGAAGTGGTTTGGATTTAGGATGGAAGAGATATGGATTTCCCGAGTTTAAATATAGGAAGGAATGTGTGGAATATATTTGAAAAATATTTTTGGAAGATGGAATAATGGAAATGAGTTCAAAAATATTGGGTAGGATCTGGGGTGTACCTAGTTTATTTACAAATTTTCTGGAAATTTTTCTATACTTGGAAATGTGTTTTCCACTCTCCTGTGTACACTCTCCGAGTACGCGTAGCAGTCTTCTACCGGCTGACGCGTGGGGTCCAGTGGGTGTGTGTGGCCTGCTGGTGCTGTGCTGGTGGTTCTATGCACCGATCGGTGGACTACCTCTCTCTATATATATTCCATGAGGACCGGGTTTAGGAAACGGAAGAGAAGGGGAGGTGGGTGGCTTGTGCTATTGACAAGTGGGTCCCAATGGCGAGGTGGCACCTTCCTGTTGGCTGCGCCGGCCGTAGTGGAGGGTGTCGACACGGCACCTGCTCGTCCGGCCCTGCCTCTGTCTTCTGTTCGTGCAGCAGAGGGGAAGGAAAGAGAAAGAATGAAAACAAAAGGAGGAGAGAGGGAGGGAAGATCGGAGAGGAGGGAGCTCAGCCCGCGACACTGACCGGCGGCGCGATTTCTCCGGCGTGGTGCAAGAAAGGAGAAGGGGTAGGAGAGAGACAGAGAGGGAGGGGAAATGTGCTGGGCACCGGCGGCACCAGCGACTGCTGCCCGGCGGCGTTCATCGGGTGGTGGGTCGGGCACGGCGACGAGGAGGCGCTTGCGATCTTGCGCGTCTCCGGACGGCGCGACCACTTCGGGCACCGGCGAGTCGAAGCAGAGAAAGAAGCGAAGGGAGGAGATGGGAGTCCGAGCTCGAGCTCGGTGATGCCGCAATGGCGAGATGGCCAGGGCTATTTATAGCCGGCGTTGTCACACGATAAAGGCGGCCCATGAAAAATATCTCGGCGGCGAGCTCCGGGGAGGGGGATAAGTTCGGTGCACGATGAAGGCGGTTCGTGGAGATATTCTCGGTGGCCGTGGGAAGGGAGCTCGACGACATTGCGCAGAGGCGGTTCGGCACGATGGGGCGGCATCGTGCGCGGTATTCGCGTCGTCACCGGAGGTAGAAGACGATACCGACGTGCGGGACCCGCATGTAAGTGAGAGAGAGACAAAGAGGAGATGGGAGACGGGCTTGCTTTGCTGGGCCGCTGGCATGGCGCTTGTGTTGGGCCAAGCGGCTGTTCCGACCCAAGCCAGGGAGAGGAGGGAGGAAGGGCGCGCGCGGGCTGCTGCTGTGCGGCCGGGATGGGCCGAGCGGCCTGCCTTGGCCCGCGGGAGAAGAGGGAAGGGGAGTGCCCGAGCTGGGCTCTGGCCCGTACGGGGTAAGAGAGGAGGGGGAGATTGAGCCCGAGCGGCATTTCCCTATTATGAATTTCTTTTCTATTTTCCCAGAAAATTAAACTAAGACACATTTGAATGGGTTTGAAATTGGAATTGAGGAGAATTTGATATGGGGCTGATTTGGGAAATTTGGAATATTACAGGGGAAGGTCAACGGTGGTTTTCAAGGGAATCCTCAAGGAATTTATTTGGAAGGAATGCAAGGGATTTGGGAGGAGATTATTTGGAGGGGAATTCCGGAAAGAGATCGAGAGGGAATATTCTGGTGCCAAAATAAATTCTAGGACAAACATACAAGCAAACAAGCAAGACAACTAATCAAACATTCACGCACATGATTAAAATGCATATGGTGAATTTTGATGCAAGGGTTTTAGAAAAGGTTTTTAAATACGGTTTTGGTAGAAAATAAACTAATCAAGTTTTAATTTGTTGTAAATTATAAAAAGTTCAAATTTTTAGTGATTTTTAAAATGATGCAAAAACACGGGTGTTACAAGAATGGTGGCGGTAGAGAGAGCAAGAAGGGAGTCACGCTAGCCTCGCCCACCGGAGGCAAATCCGCCGCCCCGGTTCTCCTCCGACAGGCGCACACCGGACTCCCTTTCTACTGGGGTGAGGATGACGACGGGGCCGGCAGCGGCCTTGGATCGGATCAGGTGTGAGCTCGGCGGCGACCGCGCCCACGTGGGCCGACACCTTGGCCTCTGTCCCACAACAAAGATCCGTGGTCGGCACACCATGGAAGATGGCGGCGCCACCACGCCGGACATGGGCACCATCACCGGCCGGTGGTATCGGTGCAGCTAGTTGTCTTCCTCCATTCGCCCGTGGCACTTCTAGACGGGGAGCGCGTGGTGCTACTGGCGGCCGTTGTGGGCTTGATCAAGGCCGCGGAGGAGGAGCGTGCCGCGCTGCTGGAGCGCCTCGTGCAGGCGGACAGGGCGCAGTCCGTGCGCCGGAGGATGAGAAATAGGAACGGCCATAGTTGATGACGCGTGGGTCCCACTGGAGGTAGGTGATATAGAGGATGAGATAAGAAATGATGGATGCAGGAGAAAGTTGTATAGAGAAGAGAATCTTGATGACTAGTAGACTAGTACGAAATATTTCTTAGGATGGATTTATAGTATGACGAGTGTGGATAGCCTAAAAGCAATTCCAAATTAAGGGCCTCTTTATATCTTTCTTTACTATTATTATTATTATTATTATTATTATTATTATTATTATTATTATTATTATTATTATTATTATTATTATTATTATTATTATTAGCTTTTTTAATTAGATACCTAAATATTGCCATCCATTATTTTGGATTTTTTATTTACTAGCTAAACATGGATAACGAAGCTGACTTTATAGAGTCTGCGCACTATATAGAGACGCCCACTAGAGAATGGAAATATATATGGAGTGTCTTTTATTCAAATGGCTTTGTAAATGATGATTTATAGAGTAAATTTAATAAATAACTACTCAGATAGAGATGCTCTGATCTTGTTGAAGGTAAAAGGCATCCTTGCATTGAACCGGCATTCAATATAAGGTCAAATTGACGTAACCATATGATGAAGATAGAGTTCAGATGATCAAACTGAACCAGTATAAACTTCTCTGCAGTTATGTATAATCGCTAAACTAAAGTATAACAATTTTAAGTTTCTGCCGACAAGATAATAATGGTAGTGTTTTTTTCTCTGGCTCAAATGGGGTTAGGCGTCATGGCAATGACAGAATGATGGATGCGGCAACAAGGTTGTTGGGACGCACCGTCCAAATGACGTGGGCACGTGGCGTCCCGTTGATGGGCTCCGGTGGTGTGTGGATAAGAATTTAAGAAGCTTCCAATTGGTTAATAGCTGAGACTTATTTTTTCCGTTCATTTAGGGCAGTCCCAATAGAGTAATAATGACTAGTTTCTATGTCTATTAATTGTCTTGACACCTCAGCGTTTTGCTGATGTGGCAAAAGAATTAATGAAGAGAGAGACTAGAAAATAGAGAAACGGTTTCTTCGAAATCGAGTCGACGCTAGCAACGAGGTACGTAGAAACCACCGAAACCGCGTTGGGGAGACTCGACTGGTTTCGAGCGGCCTCCATCCGGATCGAGTGCGCCGCCGCCCGCGCTGTGCTTGCCATCCGCAAGCCGCGTCGCCGTCGCCCATCCGCTCAGGTCCGCTCCTCGCCTAGTCCGCGCAGGCCGCACCGCCGTCCGCGCGAGGCCCACCCACCCGCGGGATGCCGTCGGTGCTAGCCCGCTCGCGTCTTTGTCGTCCGCGGTGGCCCACTCGCCGTGCCGCTGTCGTCCGCGGGCGGATGCGACCAGCGCCTGAGAACACAGGCGGTAGCAAAGCACACCAATAGCGGCACTGGCCGGGAATGGTGACATACCTGCAGCCGCGGGCGATGGCTTGGCGCTTGAACAACACGGAACGCAGGTGGAGGCGGAGCAGAACGAGCACATCAGCGACTCGCGTGGAGCAGGATGAAGTGATGCTTGCATCATTGTCTCCCACTCTGGCTACATGTGGAGGCTAGAAGCCTGGAAGCATCGACCTGCTATGCTTGTGCTTGTTTTGTTCCTCAGCAAGAAGAACAGGAAAAATGGCTGCCGGTGGAAGAAGATGGAGTTGAGAGAGGAAAACAAAGCAATATTTATTACACAAGAGACACTTGCATTGTGCAGGGTAGTTTCTATGAGTAATTTTTTGTTGACGTGGCTGTTATGGAAACCGTGTATAGTTTCAACCATTGGGACTGCCCTTATCTCTTTCATCTAAGTCTTAGGCGCAATGATCAAGAAATAGAATAAAAGCACCCAGTTTGTATTTAGTCATTACGGGCTGAGCCAATGAACAGCAAATAGATAATAAATGCAGGCAAGGAACAAACTAATGTGAAGGAGATTTTTGAAGGAATTTTTTTTTTTTTGCTTAGATGAAGAAGATAAATAAATGGAGGAAGCACTGACATCATGCACGAATGTATGTCATTTCACAGAAAGAGAACATTGTGAATTTTGAAGACCAAGTAAGATTTATCTTTTCTTTTATTATTAGTACTAAAGAAAACTATCATTTTTATGATTACAAGGTGCAACACAGATACTCAAAACGCATGCATCCTCATGCATATGAACACACATACTCAAACCTTGTCCCATGAACATCTTCTAATAAAACTGAGCCAACTAATCCTCAAGATTGATGAAGTCATCACACATGTATCATAAATATATACACGATATATATATGAGTGCACAAGAACTAAATTGAATCTGCAAATCTCTTTGACAAATTTATAGGTGCCTCGATGAGGCATTTCATTTACCACTAAAAGAATAAGAGACGCTATTATATTCTGGAATAAAACATACTTGGAGAGTAAACTTTTTGTGATGCGTACTTCCTTAAGGAGTGAGGTCAGCAAAAAAATCCAATAAACATGAAGCTATATCGAGGTCTATTGTTCTGTCACCATTCCCAGACCTAACGGGTTAATGTGGGCACCAATCGAACCAATACAACTAGATATAAAGTTGACAAAGACATATCATGATAAACCCTCCGGTCACAGATAATAAGTGATATTTTAGGTATGATATGGTCAAACATAGCTTTAAGTATATTGTATTGCTACACATTTTTGTATATAGAGAATATTCATCAACATGTGCATGGCACCAAGTATATACTTTAATGAAACTACGACACATTCCAGGACAATTCTACTCATATCATATATCGTTTTCAAATATCCAACTTCAACGCATAAAAGGTAATAATTAATATGCAACAAAGTTGAAAGTGGTTCACATAAATAAAACAACCCTAAAATGCTAGCCGTTCTTGCAACTAACGGAGGGAGCACATATCTGAGTAGAATAGAGCTAGGTAATATACTACATGGCTGCCATGATATATACATCCATCTGACCATCACCTGCTTCCGTGATTTGAGTTACGTTAATACTGTCGTTATCCTATTCACATGCTTAGTCGTGCTAATCCCCGCCGTCCACGGTGCAACGGTGTGTGGAATTGCCTATAAAACGCCCCCCGCTAACCATCCATCCGTCACACACACAGACAAGCAGTTTTCAAGCCAAGTGTACTAGCTAGCTACTCCCCCAGTTAAGCAGCCACACTAGCAACCAGCCATGTCGGAGGAGAAGCACCACCACTTCTTCCACCACCACAAGAAGGACGAGGAGCAGCCCACCGGCGAGTACGGCGCTGCCGCCGAGTACTCCGAGACCGTGACCACCGAGGTGGTGAACACCGGTGAGGAAGAGTACGCGAAGTACAAGAAGGAGGAGAAGGGGCATAAGCACAAGCAGCACCTCGGCGAGGCCGGCGCCCTCGCCGCCGGCGCCTTCGCACTTGTACGTACTACTCCTGTGTATATATCTTTCCACCGTCGATGCTTCTGTTTCTTCTTCGTGCTGACCTTCCATGAATTCTCCTTTCGCCACTCCATAGTACGAGAAGCACGAAGCGAAGAAGGACCCCGAGCACGAGCACAGGCACAAGATCACGGAGGAGATCGCTGCGGCGGCGGCTGTGGGCGCCGGCGGCTATGCCTTCCACGAGCACCACGAGAAGAAGAAGGACCACAAGGACGCCGAGGAGGCCAGCGGCGAGAAGAAGCACCACCACCTCTTCGGCTGACCGTACCGCCGGCCGGCGAGCTCGCTCGCTCCGGCGCACCACCCCCTGTTTAATTGTGTACTGCATGCGTGTTTTAATTTGACGGTTCACAAAAATAAGTCCCTTTCTGGACCTTGCTAAGCTGTTGCTTGTGTGATCAGTGAGACTGAGAAAGAGGTGGGGTGGGGTGCGGCCGGCCGTGCGTCGAGGTGTTCCTGTACTTGCTTTGATTTTCTTTGCGTGTATAATTGTGTTGAATAAGTGGAGCAATATGATTGTGGCTCCCTAGTCATGCTCATGTATATCTGGAGTTGAATGCTTCTTGAACTGTATTTGAGGATGACAATATGTGAATCCAGCACGATTTTATCATCAACTCATCCAACTTTGTGAATTATGATAGCTTCGCTTGAATATCACTTTCATTAATTTTCAATATTTCCTCTTTTTTTTAATATATTCCCTCCACTGTAAATCATAAGATGTTTTAGCTTTTCTAGATGCACATTTTTTTTACTATGCATCTAGACATAGTGTATTTTTAAGTACATAGCAAAAGCTATGTATTTAAAAAAAGCCAAAACATCTTATATTTTAGAATGGAGAGTGCAAGATCTAACTGGTTCCAGAGCAAATAAAGATATAGACAATTCCTAGAGGGGAATAACAATTTTCCCTATGGTGGATGAGCTGAGAAGGACAAGGAAGCGATGTGATGAGTGAGCGATTTGATGAGTGGATCACCTAGAGAAACAAAAGGTTGTGGTTGTCTTTCAACCATGTCGCTAGTCATTGCACCATACTGGTGCTTCGTGCTACCCTTCTCCTCCCTCTAGCTGCTCCCTTCCACTGCCACCGCACACGATAGCCTTAATACACGGCACTATTTGCCTTTGTTGGAAACCTAGCCATGACACTAGCATCCTCCTATGTCGTCACCCACTATTAGCCCCCTCCCCACAGCCGTGGCTTGTAGCCTCGCCCATGCATACCTCACCACCACTGCTAGCTATATCAGTGGGAAGTGACTTCACTCTATACCCTGTGCATCACCAGAGAAGATGTCCCATCCAACCTCGAACCACCCCCATCGACCCTAACCCCTAGTTGAGGCATGGAGCAGGATGATGCCACAACATGGAAGAATTGTAGCGAAGGAGATCAAGTGAAGCAGAAAAAGAAGAGCAAAAAGAGTGTATTTGTTACCCATGTGTGGTTGTGAGAGGATGTGGACAAATGGCTAGTCCTTTGATTTGGGCATTCTCTTAATGACTACAAGTTACTTCTTTGAGCATCATGAGTGGATTTCTATGGTCTCCTTTTCATTATCACCTTGACAATTGTGGACAAAAAGGCTAGCTAAGGGGCCCTCACATAGCTTGTGTTCCAAAAGTGAATGGTTTTGAAGGTTTCACATTGAAATTGTGAAACTGGAGTGGAACTTTAGAAGTTTCTATGTGTTCAAATGTCATGTTAAAAGGGTAGACTTAATATTGGAAGTATGGTTTTGGGTTTCGTTTGTGTGGAAAGCTCATGTTAAATGGATCAATTTTTCTATCGCTGGGACACATATGGTGGATATCAGCATTGTATGTTGTCCAAAGAATAGTGATCATTCAATAGCTCTTCAATATAAGATTTGATTTTGCTAACTTGCAGGTAGAATGAGAAAATTGCCTCTCAAACATGTTTAGTAGTTTACAAAAATTATACAAAAAGTCACATAAGTAGAGGAATTGGTGATTTATCATCACACAAAATGTTAAGGCCAAAATTAATATTATTTGTGAGAGATATAAAATTGGCAAACACAGTGGCAGGGCTAGGAATTGTACATATAAGTGGCAACCAAGTGCAAATTAACGGATCATTATTAATCGAAGTGCCAATGTAAATGATGGTTAACTATATATATACTTAACCAAACGTAACACACAAAGTCATGTTTTAATATTTTTGTTACATAAAAACTACATTAGGCAAAAGTATTCTAGGAACAAGCTGCGTGTCTCCATTCATCAGAAAAAGTATCTATTTTGAACAAAATTGAAATCTCCTTGTCATGAACACTCATTGTCAATGTGGATTATCAAGCAATATCATAGAAACTATAGAGCCCCCTCCTGGATTGGATTCGCCATTCACACAAGCAACTTGTCTTGTTATTTTCCCCCTCTCTTTTTGGTCTTTCTAAAATTCTTTTTTCTCTCGATAAAAGAAGTCAACTTTGGCCCATAATTTTGTATAAGCTTGTAAATCATCATCCTTTCCATTGTGATTTTTGGGTGAATTTTACTTGACATGTAAACATTTTTATATTTTTGACGACCGCAAATGGGAGAGGGCCTTACTGAGAACATTTTTTTTCGATAACACGTACAAAAGATGTTCTAAAAAGGAAAAAAAGTCTATTTTTCCTCCCTCAACTTTTCACGAAAGTCTATTTTTCCTCCTTCAACTCCAAAATCGGACAAACAATCTCCCTCAACTTTTCAAACCATGCGCTTTACCTCCTTGGAGTGGTTTTGATGGTGGTTTTGCTACAGTAATATTGGTTTTGTCTTGTTCTTTTTTATTTATTTTGGATGAATTTTTGAAAAATCATAATAAATCACTAAGAAATCATAAAATAAAAACTCTAATTTTGTTGGACTCTACATGAGTAGATATACATAGTGAATATATAATATGGTATGCTTTAGTACAAAGTTTTTTGCTAGTATTTTTTTTTTTTTATTTATTTTGGTTGAACATTAGGAAAATCATAGCAAATCACAGAAAAATTATAAAATAGAAATCTAATTTTCTTAGACTCCATGTGAGTAGATCTACAAATGAACATATAATATGATATACTTTAGTACAAAATTTTTGGTGTAACTTTCGATCTATACTTTTCTGTAATTAATTAAAATAATTTATAACTGTAGCTTCTATAATTATTTTGTTGAACTCCATATTCACTTTGTAAACCTACTCATGCGGAGTCTAGAAAAATTGGATTTTCTATTTTATAATTTTTCAATGATTTACTATGCTTTTTCAAATATTCACCAAAATAAATAAAAAAAAGAAAAAATACTAGCAAAAACTTTGTATTAAAATATATCATATTATATATTTAATGTGCAGATCTACTCATGTGGAGTTCAATAAAATTAGATTTTTTATTTTTTGAATTTTTATGATTTACTATGATTTTTCGGAAAATTCAGCCAAAGTAAATAAAAAAAGAAAAAAAAAAACCATTGTAGCAAAACCACTGTCAAAACCACTCTAGGGAGGTAAAATGTATGGTTTAAAAAGTTGAGGGAGATTTTTTAGAATTTAGAGGAGAATGAACTTTTGCGAAAGTTGAGAAAGAGAAAGTAGACTTTTTTGTTTTAAGAAAAGACGGAACCTTTTGTCATGCTCACAAAGGAGCCCAAGAGCCCCCGAAGCAATTTTGGTCTGGGCCGTGGCAGCACCGCACGCGCGTGGGCCGTGACCAGACGTAAGCACGCTCGTTGCACCTGGGCCGTGAGCCCGTAAATCGGCGCCATCAACCAGTCCGTCACCATGCTTGCTAAAAAAAAAGTCGCCGTCGTCATGCTCGTCAGAGATTCAGTGCTGTGTATTGGACGAATCGAAGATTCCAGAATCCAAGACGTTGGACGACGCCTCTTGAGATCTCCTTCGTCCAACTTGGAGGAGCTCGAAGCGCTTGACATCGCTATTCGCTAGCTGTGTCTTGGCGTGGCGCCGCCACCGCCGCCCGCCCGCCGGCCACCGTCTCCGTCGCCGTGCACACGACACGCGATGCACCTCGTGGTAATCATCGCCAGTGTCGCAGCGCACACTGACCGAGACCCGGCAGCTAGCCGAGCGGTTAAATAGCGCTAGACAGACGAGATGCGTGCGCACTCGCAGACCAAGAAGTCTTGAGATCAATGGCAGCAGGTTCTTCTTCTACTAGCTCGTGCTCTCTGCTGCTGCTGCTGCTGGTGGCGGCGGCGACGGCGGCGCTGTCGTTGCCCTGCGCAGTCAGCGCCGGCTCGTCTCATCACCTGACCGCCGGTTTCAGCCGTGTCAAGCTGAGCGAGTCCCAGTTCGTGGTGCAGAAGCCCTACGACGTGCCTCTCCACGAGCGGTATGAGTACTCCGGCGGTGTCCGCCGCATGTGGGTCTTCGACACCGACAAGCCCATCAGCGCCACACGCCCCGGCTTCGCACGCACCGAGATCAAAGTGAACGTAAGTCAAATCTCCACGGCATAACGTGCTTCTTACCGACCATTCTCCCAGGTCATGGATCTTCCTATGCTCCTGTGCAGCGCAGGACTTATAAGTCGACTGATAAACTGAAACAGCTGAGTTTTTTTTTAGAGAAAAACACTATACCAACAAGCGATAAGCCGATTCATAACCTGAAGCTAACTCGGCGCTACTGCATGCATGCGTTGATCATCGATCAGAAGGTGTACAACTCCGGGGTGTGGCAGTTCGAGGGCGACGTGTTCGTGTTGTCGGGCACATCAGGTGCGTCAGTGATGCAGATCTTCGGGGCGGCGTCGCCGCACGCGTCGACGGTGATGCTGCCCGTCTACGACGGCCGGCTCACCTACTACCACGACCTGACCAAGGTGGTGGCGGACCGCGTGTACGACCGCTGGATCCGGCTCAACGTCATCCACGATGTCGCGGCCGCGAACGTCACCGTGTTCGTCGACGGTGAAAGGAGGCTGAGTGTCCGCGGCCATGGCGGAAAGGCGCACTACTTCAAGTTCGGCGTGTACAAGCAGGGGCTCCACAGCCCGTCGCACCGCATGGAGTCGCACTGGCGGAACGTCGCCATCTACACCAAACCGTGACCACATTGCATGTCGTCGTACGTGTGTCTCACTCTTGATCCACGATCATCGATGGAAACATGGATCCGATTTGTGAACACAGTGATGATGGAAGACGTCTCAAATGTGTCTCCAGCTAGTCTCTAGTTGGTAGTAACTGTTGTAATAACTGAGTCTAATGTCCTCGGAGAAACCGGTGTAACTAGAGAATAAGCTAGAGAATAAGTTGGTAGTAATAGGTGTAATCTCGAGATTTATCGATCCAACTCGGTTCTTTAAAAGTGCTTATAGGGATAGAATGTGTGTGTGCCTGTGCTCGTAGGAGTGAGTGTGCGTTCGTGTATGTAAGCGTCTACGTCTGTAACTGGATCTAAAAAAACTACAAACTACCTTCATGTACATCTAGAATTGCTTTAAGTCGAATTTCCTCGAATAAAGAGACAAAGCGGTCAATCTAGTCAGACAATTATGTTGGTCGATAGTACTTGACAGGGGGTTTAGGCGTGCTCCCAGCTTGTAGCCTTGTACTACGGAGCACTCGATGAAGGGTACTCAGACGTCACTCGCTCATCCTTAATTTTTAATCATCCCGATTGTACCTCAACGAGGGGTAAACAGTAAACGTTGCTGTTCGGGAGGCAAGGCATCATTTAAATATTACTCAAACGACAAACTAACTTTATACTCGATGTTAAAACTATTATGTGACGAGAACCCTATAGGTGTGTTTAGTTGTCTGGCTAAGCCCCTAGTCAGATTTACATAATGTAATCTGGACCTGTTTGGTTGCCTGTAAAGGTCTCTTAGCCAGACTTGTATACCCCACTTGGAGAAGATAGCCAGGCTTACTGGGAAATGCCCGTTTCCATGAAGACAGGCTTGTGCCCGGGCTTGTTTCACCGCTCGGTGACGTTGCGACACCACCGCCGCCCAGTCTCAGCCGCCCTTGACGTCCGCCCGCAGCTCATCGAGCACCGTCTCGTCCCCTGGCAGCCGCAGGCGACCACCGCTCCGCCCCTCATTCCGGCGCCGGCGTCCTCCTCCGCCCACGGCCGCCCGGCTTCTTCCTCCTCCTCCGCTTACGGACAACGGCCGCTAGCGTGGCGCTGGCGGGGCGCCGCCCAGCGTGGCGTTACCACACCCCGGCGGTGAGGGCGGGTGAAAGGTCATAAATGGCTAGAGGGGGTGAATAGCCTATAAAAATTTCTTACAATACACTAAACAAACCGGTTAGTATTACAAATGGCGAAGCAAGTGTTGCGCTAGCCTAGAGGAGGGTTGCAAGCCAATCTAACCAATCCTAGCAATCCTAATACACTAGGCACACTAAGAATATGGTCCTTAGCAAT